>JAVSBV010044528.1:0-24430 GCA_033117975.1 Parotocinclus spilosoma
TAGTTAACACACAAGCTGTCCATTTCTTCTTGTCCTTCTTGAGATGGTTCTACTCCTTCATTGGAGACCAGCTGTGTTTAATTGAACTGATTGGACTTGATTTGGAAAGACGCACACCTGTCTATATAAGATCTCACTACTCACAGTGCATGTTAATGCAAATAAGAATCATGAGGTCGAAGGAACTGCCCAAGGAGCTCAGAGACAGAATTGTGGCAAGGCACAGATTTACTCAAGGTAACAAAAAAATCCTAAGGTTCCTAAGAGCACAGTGGCCTCCATAATCCTTAAATGGAAGAGGTTTGGGACGATCAGAACTCTTCCTACATTCTTCCTAGCCAAACTGAGCAATCGTGGGAGAAGAGCCTTGGTGTAAGAGGTAATGAAGAACCCAAAGATGGGAGAAAGTTCCACAAAGTCAACTATTTCTGCAGCCTTATATCAATGAGGGCTTTATGGCAGAAAGGCCCGACGGAAGCCTCTCCTCAGTGCAAGACATATGAAAGTGAGATGAGAAATTAGATTCTCTTGTCTGATGAGACAAAGGTTGAACTTTTTTGCATTAATTCTACGCACTATGTCTGGAAAAAAAACAGGCACTGCCCTGTACAATCCCAACAGTGAAACATGGTGGTGGCAGCATCATGCTATGTGGGTTTTTTTTCAGCTCCAGGGGCAGGACAACTGATTACAATTGAAAGAAAGATGAATGTGGCCAAGCACAGACATATCCTAGAAGAAAACCTCTTCCAGAGTGCTCAGGATATCAGACTGGGCCAAAGTTTGACCTTCCAACAAGACAATGACCCTAAGCACACAGGTAAAATAACAAAGGAGTGGCTTCTGAACAATTCTGTGTACATTCTTGACTGGCCCAGCCAGAGCCCTGACCTAAACCAAATTAAGCATCTCTGGAGAGACCTGAAACCTATTAGTACTGGAGAGAATCTGCAAGGAAAATGGCAGAGAATCCCCAAATCAAGGTGTGAAAAAATAGTATATATAATAGAATATATAATACTAATTCGACACTTGAATATTTGTAAAAGACAATGGCTAAATAAAGCAGAAGCACAAAAAGGTCATGCTAAAAATAATATTGGTGCTTTTTCAACTTACAGCAAAACTTGATATTAACTATCGAGCCATTACTCAGACATGAACTGCACACAAGTAATTTCAGTAATGCAGAAATAATACTGTGCTGAAAAATGAACTTGCGTGGCAGATCTGTTAAGTCACTAACTAAATACAGCTCTAAATGAATCAGCTAGCATTGACGTCAGTGTGTATTGTGTACTTCTTAGTGCAAATGCCCCAAACTCTGTATTCATTAAGGCATACATGCAAATGGCAGGCGTGATAGTTTGCTTATTTAAAAATATGCAGTCGTGAGTAGGCTCTGTACAATCAGCCAGCCTATAATTTGCAGTTTTTTTTATAGTCGCATCAAGCGTTGAAAAAATCCAGGTTCATACCCACAGCATTGAGCACTACATTTCCTCTTGCTCACACATTTATGACTCATTTGAACCTAAGCAACACAGTTCATGTTTTACACTATGCCAGATGTGCAATAACCTTCATTTGTAAACCTTATCTATTTGCTATATACAGGAATAGACAAGGCACAGCTTATCGTCTTATTGATGTAAAGGCCTTATTTCATTTGTGCTACAGCTCTGTTTTGCTCTCTTTCTTGTTTTCACAGTGAGTGACAGTTTTTTTCTTAAATTAATGCCTATGAAATGTAAAATGTATCCGTTTAGTGTAGCATGCATTAGTGACAGGAGCAGTGGGATTTGACATGATACATACTCTAATAAATTACAATACTGCATGGAAAGCTTACGGCACTTACTTTAGAAACCAGCTGAAGGGAGTAGACGGGTTTAACCCAGTCTCTCAGGTGTAGGGTGTGTGTGTGTGTGTGTGTGTGTATGTATGATGGTTTGACTTTGGCTATTACAAAAAAAGGTTTAAAAACCAAATGTATTACTAAGAATCAATTTCAATTGTCCCTAAGGGATGAATAAAGTTTTCTGAATCTGAACTGTTTAAAGAGCTTGGAGAAATGTCTAAAATAATCATTGTACAACACTTAAAAGTTTCAAACAACTGCGAGAAGATCAAAGGACATAAGAAGACGTGTAATTGATCTAAATAATATAGTCTCTTAACTTTGAACTTGACTAACTCGTCTTCTTGTCATGTATTTTGACATATGCTTCAAATGAATGTGTTTCAAAATGCATACTGACAAGTTGTCGTTACTAATAGGGAGTGTGCAGTTCGTTACAACAGCACCATATTATGACAGACACCATTGTGTTTGTTTGTTAACAACGTATACAGACAGGCTTATGGGGTCTTAACAGTGTGTACATCAATGGAAAATAAAATAAAAAAAGCGCTCACTATAGTAAACTTAACTCATGCAAAGCAAAAATATGCTATAAAGCCACTTTAATAACATTGATACAGAGTTGCCTGTCCAGAAAGAAAGAAAAACAATCCGACTTGATGAAAAATGAATTTATAATAGTCAATATGGTAATTATATATATTTTATGCTATTAGTAAGAGTTTGTGTAATTTTTCATTTTTCATTTTTACAATTGACACAAACTACATTGATAATTTCAATCGCATTTACAAAGATTTTATATTTTTGTACGACAGCTTGCTAGTGACATCGTATTGTTCTCAGTTATACACAAATGCATTGCTCAGAGTACGTCAATAAAACATGGTCAAGAGCTAATAAACGTTTTAACTTATCCAAGCTACTCCTAAAATAGTTCCTAATAAAACACTCCCAGCACAAAAAAGTCGTTATCGTTATCATAACACGGCGTTGCTCGGGTCACACTCTTGTCTGAATCACACTTGGATACATGTTTATTGGACAGTATTGGACTTCTGTTCATCCTTAAATGGAAAAATCAGGTTGGAATTATTCCACTTAGTTTTTTGTATTTGTTGTGTACATGCCAGCAATTGTCTTAACATGAATTCTGAGGTGCACGATCACTTGTTGGCGCCACATCTTTAGCACGTAACCGATGTTGTTCTCTTTTAAACGGCCCAGGAAATCGTCTACTTCTCCTTCACTTTGCTGTGACCCAGATATGAAGATTGCATTCAATCTGTTAGAATACTTGCCTTGTAATAGCAATGTCTATGGGCACCACCATATGCAGACCTGAATAGCTTTTATTGAATCAACAAGCCTCAAAAATTCCAGCTTGGTGTATTTTAGATCAACATTTAAGCACCTAATCAATTTGAGCAAATCAAAGAATGAAATCAATTTGACACTCACATTTTATTCAAAACCAGCAGTGTGCTTTAGTACCGAGTGATGAGAGAATGAAAAACAAACTTAGAATCAAATTGAAAGAACACACTTTCACTACTCATGTTGTCAAATAGTATGATTTCAAAAAAAAATTTTACTACCAATACCCAAACCGTTCTGCGCCTTTATCTTGCTTGTCTTTTCCCCTTTACGTTTTTTCCAAATAGGAAAAGCTAAAAATCATACTTCATTTGTGAATTTCTTCTCTGAACAGCTGTGTGAGTATTTAACATAACAGCCTTGACCAACCATTGCAAATATATCTTAGTGTTTGACCACCTCGGAAAAACAAAATGGTCTCAGGACTTATCTCTTATCTGCTGTTGCTCAGAGCAGATCTGCTCTGTTTTTCTAGTGTTATTTTCTTTTTCTTTGCGTCTACAGTCCTGAGAAGTGGTGATTTCTGAAACAATTTATGATAGATTTATTGGACTGTATCCAATCATAGTAAATCAGTAGCACAAGTGCAATACAACTCCATTAATGCATATAGTACTGTATACAGTTCTGATTTTCTGGGGGTCTGGAACAGACTTACATTATACCATATGGGAATTCCGAGGCTGCACTGTAAAACTACTTTATTTATGTACCGAAATCATCTTAAATTTTCCTGACAGCATTTCCTGATTTACTATGATTTGCACATTGGCTTCACTTAATGCTGCACGTATTCACCCATGGTATATGCATATATACCTCTCTCTCCAGGGTGTTTTGGGGATTTCCGCTCATACTGTTCCATGCTAACTCATCTTACTCTCTGAAGCTTCTATCAAAAGATCCCAGTGTGTTATAGAGGAAGCCACGTTCTACCCAGGATGGTAAAACCTTGGCTCAAAGACACCATTGATAAGGAAAAGAGGCATATCTGAGCAAGCCACACGCCTCCTGTGTGAAATTTCATCTCCACTATTTAAATGTGGTTTCACGTAATAGTTTTAATTTAGTTTAAAACCACCTAAAAACAACAAACAAAAAATCTAATATTAATATAACTTACTGAGTTGGAACAGTATGAACACAGACTGTATAACCAAAATATACGCTTAAATAAACCTACCTTGATGGCTGCACATAACAAAGAGGAAATGAATCCATTTGCAAAAACACAAACTTCCCGAACAGGCAATACTATCACCTTTAAAACACTTCAAATCTTTAATCCAGAGTGGCGATAGTAGAAAGTCACAGTTAAATGACGGTTAAATGACTGGCGCTCGGCACTTCTAGGTATCATGTAGGTGAAGCCGACACGGCTTTTGCATTTTGGTCTGCCTGTGTCTGTGTCCTAAAAGTGTCAACACAAACCATGCCATAGTTCCTACTAGCATGTAGTTGTGGCAAAGTAATTCCATATTCATTCATGTAAAAATAATAAACAAAAAAAGTTGACTTAAATGCTGACAAAAAATAAAGTTGACAAAAAATGCATGACTTACTTATACTGATGCCAGTAAAAATACAGACCATCTGTTTTTGGATGCAACATTTTTATTTCCACTTTTATTTAATTATTCATATTACTCATATAATTGTTAATGTGTTCATTAAATGCCAGTTACCTGTTTTTTATTAAAACACAAAATAATCCACCTAGAACTTAAGCACAAACCTCTGAGTTCTGTAGCGTCACAATTATTCGTTATACTATTTAATAATTAAATTCTTCCTCAAACTAGTTTTTGTTACTTGCTTTAGGTGATTACATTTCTTTAAATTGAAGCACTATACAATTGTATTACTGGGGAAAATTTGATACACAGCTGATTCAACACTCTTGGACCACTCAATAACAGACCTGCCTGCCAAGAAGAAGAAATAGCTGTTTGAATTATATTCTTTTTAAATTACCGAGCAAGCATCTTGTGCATGTTTAAGGAGACTGCTTTTCCAGCTGGAAAGTGTAAGGTGAATTTGTACACAGTTTCCACCTCGATACAGTCCAATTTCCTTCGCACAGTTGTTGAAAAGGTTCCATGTTTGGAGGCGTCATACATAGTAATATTCTGCAAGCATATCTACCTCTACTTGCCATGCTTCAGTAGCGTTCTTTTCCCGGGAGAGTCTGATGATTCATACTTATTTGTTTAACATCTCCTACTGAATTTCAGCCCCTGTGCTGTAAAACATTGATGTACAGGGTGAGTCAAAAGACACAGGACACAAGGTGAGTCAAAAGTCACAGGGCATGTTGCGTGCTGCACTACAGACTTTTGGCAAAGGCTGCCAAAATCAAGTTAACGTTTTTTAATTGGTAGCAGTCTTCGGACCATCACGTTGCTTGCCGTAGACAGTCCTGGTTTCTCTGAATGTGACTATGAGGGATGCAACAGTACTGTCTGAAATTGGTCATCTTTCTGGGTGTCAGTTGTTGAAATCTGCGGCTATGATACGGCAGCCTGATTGTTGCAATCAATTTCTGAGACTGTGGTGGCCTTCTTTGATTTGCTACATGACTACTTTCCCATTGGAAAAAAAACTTGCCTTTGATCCAATAAGGCGGTTTTTAAGATGGTGACCATGTTGCATGGTTAGCCTAACAGGCCCTCTCACATATTACTTGCTGGGGTACATATGCTGGGGCAAATATGTTATTTCTTCTTGTTTCTGAAATAAAAGGGTATCCTGTGTCTTTTGACTCTCCCTGTAGTTAAAGAAGTTTTAAACATATAGAGCAATGATAAAAACAAGACCACAGTCAGGACAGCCTTTTCACAATCAGGGATTTCATAGATTTGCAAATGGAAATTTGTCAAGTCAAGTCAAGTTTATTTGTCACATATACATATACATATACATATACATATACAGGTACAATATACAGTGAAACTGGCACCCCCTGGTCTGCCCCATGCATCACATAGACCCAGCCCTTAACCCTGAGAGGCAACTAAAATTTCACTTCAATAAGGGTGGGATACGAAGAGGAATGGATCAGTGGTTGAATGCTGGTTTGAATGCATTTATTTCCCGTTTAAATGCACTTTACGTTTATTTATGTCTACTTTACGTCTAAACATTCATTTCCCTGGCACTGAATGTTAACGTAAATGGTTCTTATCATTATAAATTTAGTTTGTGCTGCAGTGTGTTTTCTCCTTGCCTGAGGTTCCCTTAGCACTCCTCAGGGTCAACAGGATGCTTGGTGGAGACCAGAGGGTGCCAAGACATTACAGTTTCTGTCTGTCTATTCTTTGTGTGGGTCTATTTATTATATCCTAATAACCAATTCAACAATTACGTGGTTATTCTTGCAGTCATTTATTTCTGGTTCAACATTTTTAAGGACTTTAAAGGGAAATATCTAAAAATCTTAGTGTGGAGGTTGAAGGAAGTTGAATGACACATAAAAGTCATGCGACTACAGATCTTTTCTGATGTCTCTGATGTTTGTAAAATGATCTCACATGGCCAGTATGTTTGATTTTGATCTGCTGCTGCTCGAAATGAATGTGTTTGGTTTGAAGGATACAAAATAATTAAAATGAGAAAAGTAAACCTTTTTGACTAAAATAATTAATATACTATTAGATTTTCACAACCTTTAGGTATATTCAGCTATCACTTTAGCCATGTCCATAAAAATGAGAAACACAATTTTTTGTAAAAACTATTGTTATAACTTTGATATTTACAATTTTAATAGTATTTTGCTGGGCCACATTCTCCTGTCCTCATGTCCAACTTTCTGAAATCCTTCCCAGATTTATTCTTACATTTGTATACCAAAGACCCAGCCTGAGTATATGTAATCCTTTCACCTGTACTGCATTTCCTATCATGGTCTCTGCTGTTTTAAACCCTTTGTCTTAGGTGGTTGGAACTCTGCATTTTCACAGTTTGTTTGTGTGCCAAGTTTAAGTGTTTTTTCCAGAGTTCTTGTTTGTGATCAAACCTGGACTGTGGTAGAGTAGTGGTTAAGATACTGGACTATGGACAAAAAGTTCCAGGGTTTAAATCCTACCACTGCAAAGCTCCCACTGTTGGTAAATGTAAGTCTTGTCAGTAACCTTTTTTTGGTCAAAACTTGTTTATTGGCTAAAATATTTGTGTATCTCTACTTTGTTTTTGTGAGAGATGTGGTGTTCTTTGGGCACAATATTTAACCAAATATCTAAATCTAATTAACTATGGCTATTTAAGCAAGGTATTCTTGGGAACCTTACATGAAATTTCACAAAGCTCAGAAAGCTATTAGACCAGTGGATAGAGATAGTAGATTGGTACAAACAAAAAGAACATCTGCTAAATGTTTTCTCTTTCCTTGTCTGTGGCAAAGCTGTGTCAGCTTCTCCCTTACAGCAACTACCACCTGTGGAGGAACTGTTCAGAACAGAAGAGCTTTTCATCTGAGGTATCCAAAGTCCTACACAGATGATTCAACATGTGCACAGAAAAAAGTTCTCGCCAAACCAAGCCCTTACTCTGTGTAACATCAGCAGAAATCATAGCTCTTAATAAAATCTTTATTAAAACCTTGTGGTTTTAGGGAAAACCTTGAAAGCAGATCATGTTTTGGATTGTGTTCCTCTGACCCACCAGTTATATCTGGATATTTATATACAGTCATGGCCAAAATTGTTGGCACCTCTGATTATTTTCCAGACAATTAAGTATTTATCATAGAAATTTGTTGTAATTACACATTTTGCTATACACATATTTATTTCCTTTCCTGTGTATTGGAACAACAAAGAAAAAATATACAACACAAAAAAAACCTTCAAAAATATTCACTTGGGAGCACTTTGTAGTTTTACAATCGCAGATAGTTGTACAATTGTAGTACATCTGTTTCTCCACATTCTTTTTTAATCCCCTTTACTCTGTTCTCTAATGGTCAGGACTCACAGGACCTCCACAGATCAGGGATTACTTTGGAGGTGGATCAGTCTCAGCACTGCAAGTGCCACTGAAGTTAATATGAGTGGATCAGACAAAGCAGTGCTGCTGGAGTTTTAACCCACCTCAAGGGCATTGTTTGACTAAAAATAGTCAGCAAAAATGTTCAGCCACCAGCATCCTGTAGGGAGCGTCCTGCTGCATTACATTTGTCCAATGAATGTTATTTATCTATTCTGTCTTTTTAACAAACCGCAATATGATTGTTTGATGTAGAACAGTGTAATACTGGAATGACACATTTAATAATTTGATCAGTAAAAATTATTTGAATCCATGAATAATATAGTCACTTTTTGTAATGAAATTAAAAGGGCATGCTATTTGTGTTATGCTAAAGCAATAATCTGTAAATCATTTGGTGTGTAAGGTTATTCTGCTTATATGAGATACACAGTATTAGATTTTAGTGCTGAAGACTTTTGCTTTAAGACTTTCTAAAGCGTTTCAAGTTGTGCTGATACGTCTGCATTCTGGATTTGTACTTGACATTTTTGTAGCTGGCTGACTGAACTTATGGGTTTTTTTTTTTTTTTAAGTCTTTTTGGTTTATTACGATATAGACTCCTGAGCTGACTAGCAGACAAAGGCAAGTTAACAGAATGTATATATGGATTTTTATATCCACACTCACTCTTCTCTATGTTGGAAATTGAGGAACTTAGGAACTGCACATGAAAGGAAACGAGTACCTATGGAAAACCAGTGCAGACACCGGGAGAACATGCAAAGTTTTTACTGGTGGCGTTTGGACTAGTCAAACAGGAGATCAATTTCTCTGGAGCAGTGAGGCTCAAAGTTACAGTCAGATTGGAAAATAATGGAAAATAATGATATAGTCAGTCTCGACATCTCATCTCTTGATATACGATATCCCTTTATAACATGGTAGTATTTAACAAGGTATTTGAATCCCTATTGCCACTTTTACAAATAACATGCTGAAGATAGAACTTGGGAAATCCAATTTTAAACAGAGATCTCTGCATGATATTTTGCCCCTACCAGCACCTTTCATTTCTGTCCTCGGTAAGAAGTTACTTTAACTGACAGTTATTAATTTAATAATTAAAATAAGTACAGTTTCATTTGTACTTATGCAGAGGAAATAAGCTGATTGGAGAATGTAAAATGATGCAGACACACACACACACACACACACACACACACACACTACCCTACTACTTCAAATTCCACCACAGTTATTAAATGATTTTTTGTTTATTGCACACACATTGAAATTGAGCAAAAATGTGGTTAGGGTCTATTTCTAACAATGCAGTTTGACAGTACTGAAATTATTGTGACAATAAATGGGACAGAGATGTTCAAAAACTTTTGGCCATGTAGTGTATATCCACAAAGCTAAGATTAGAAGATGTAATGTGCAGAAGGTCACTGTGTCGTGTTGGTTCATCATTTTTTCAGTACACTTGTTACTGTAATATTCCCTGTTAAATTCTGTCTGACCATGCTTAGTTTCCCCCTTAATTAACCAAAATGTTTTTTTATGTAGAGTGATAATGTTCATTTGCAAAGTTGGCTATTCTAGTCTTCGTATTGTTTACATAGCACTGTAGACATAACTGTTTAATTACATTCGTTCACTGCCTGTGACAGTTGATGAGAGGTTTCTGTTGGGCCATGAGACGATATAATTGGAATCACATTTTTAGTGTTGGGTATGTGGAATGTCTGATTATGGTCATACTGGGATGTGTGGATAAAACGATATATTTTTACACACTTGTGGTCAGGTGGCGTGTTGTCCAGAGCGGGTGACTCATTTTATGACTCGTTTTCATGTTTCTTTCCAGTAGTTCCATTTCCACCTTTAGCTACTTTATTCTTTATAGGACATACCTCTGAGGCCCACATCCACATTTGCTCATATGATTCACAATCTCTAGATTTCCTTCCACCTTTTAGAAATGCCACATCATTGAATCTAAAGGCCATAGCAGTGCCATTTTACATGGCAGACCCACTTGCTGATACTCCAAGGATATTAAGAACATTCCTCTCTTCTGTAACCACGTAACCATGTGCCGAGTGCTATCGGAATCCGTAAGGTCATTCAGTCTAGCAATAAGAATGCATGGGCTGTCTGGCTCAAAATATGCCTTTAGACCACTGAGCATGGCAGGCATGCCACATTTTAGTGGATGGGCACAAGACCTCTGTGTATCAGCATTATTCATGGTCAGCAAAATCCAGTTTGGGATATTGCGCCTACTTTAGTAGAAGGAAGAAAGACAAGCCATTGTCTATAGCTGGGCATGGAGGATAAAGACCTGCTTTATGATCTCTAGGTAACACCTACTCTTCAGAGATAAATATCCATCTTCCTACATTCATTTGACCTTTTTTACATTCTGCTTTCTAACAATAGACTATTTTCCGAAAAAGTGTCACATTGTAAAATATAGCATTGTGTAAATATCGAACAACATTATGCAACAGCAGAAATATCAATCTCGAAGTAAGCTGACGCTAAAATGGCCATGCTACTTGCTAACTGTGGCAGAATAGAAGATTTCTACCTGTTAGAAAGCCTCTTGTTCACACAAGATCACAGACAAATTATTGTTGTATTTGTAAAATTTCCGAAAGTCTGTTTTTTTTGGATAAATTGTGCATAGTCTTGTGGGTTTCCTTTTGTGTCAAGAAAGGTGTTCAGCAGTTTGGACTAGCTAACTGATTGCTGTCTTGAGAATAATGTGTCTCTCTGACAGTCATTGATTAAAGTTAAATTAGATGGAGGTCAGAGTAAAAACAATTGATTGATTTGCCATGAGGTTAAAATGAAAAAATAAACTAAACATAGTGGTAGTGAGGTTGAAGGTTTCCATGCCACATTTCATCTGCTCCAGTAGAATTGTTTATAGCAGATGTAATTAATTGAGACTTGGGAAAGGCGGACAGCTAGATGGCTAGTATGAGCATAGGGAGTTCCTGGAAAGCGTTCATGATGTGTGCAGTTGCACTCCTGTGCATGTGTGAGAGTGGGTGTGTTGTGCCATCTGTTGCAATTTCTGGGTAGGCTCAGGGGAATTGAGGTGGTACAAGAAGTGTTTGATGTTTGTGTGGGCAGTTGTGGCTGTGATCAGTGTGTATTTAAGTCAGACCGTTTGTTTGCCAGACTGGGCTCTTGACCACCCCCTCAGTTTGGCGCACACATGTGCTTTGATCTGGTTCTATATTTCCAGACAATGAGGTTCCTCAAACAGTCCTGCTTTAGCTAGTGTGCTACAAGGCCAGCTTTTTTGTTTGCAATGGAACGAGTCTGGTGCTGAAACATTTCCTTCTTACTAGGCTGCAATTTTTCGCACTGTATAATGCTTTGTTGGTGTTTCCCAGTATACATGCAAATATGCGTTTCTTTCTTTTGCATTTCTTCCTCTGCCTGGCTGTTTAAATTGATTGTTAATATATTGTTAATTTAAAGTTTAATGTAACCTAAATGTGATCTTCCATAATGTACCCAGATTTTGGCCAGTAGCATGCAGTGATATAAAACAGAATATGACTATAAGACTGCATTAAATTTAGGGTAATCCTTAAAGACACCAAGGTTTTAGTTCAGTAGTCGTCATTAATTGTGGTTTCAGTGTTTAAAAAAATATATTTTTTAATCAATCATGGTCATTGGAAGAAGGTACATTTTGCAACTCAAGAACTTCAGGTCATATCACATATAATTTTTTTATACATTTATTTCAACTTCCTATTTAGTTCTAAAACTGATGTAGAATTCCTCCTTGTAGAATCATTTATATGTTGTAATGTTAGACGGTCATTTTTAATTAAAAAATCTTATTTTGAAGCTGAATAATTAAAATATTACCTCAGAATCAACATCCAATCATTGGTGCAACCAAACCTTTCTACTTTAGAGTAAAATTCTTGCTCAGTTCTCTTTACCAATTCACAAAATTAAAATGTGGTATAATTGGTAGTTGTAAAAATGAATGTGTTTTTAAAACGCTTGTGATAAGAGATAAATAAAATCCACAATCTTGATCTTGAAGCAGTTTACTATAAAAACTGTTTATTTTACTGTTATTATTTACTTAATTCTGCTATTAATGCAAACCTAGCTATTTTGGTTAACATCCAGGCCACCAAAAGAGGATGAGACTGTCAGGTTTATTCCTTACAACAAAAGGGAATTTTTCCTTTCTACTGTCGCCCTATTCTTGCTCAATTTGGGATTGGCCTTTTAAGATAATATAACGTTGCAAAGCTGCTTTGAGACAATGCTCCATTATAAAAAGCACTATATAAATAAGTATGACTTTACCTATCTTAAAAAAGCTGTAAATGTTTTCCTAAACCTTTACTTAACCATGTGACTCTTGGCCAAAATCCATCACTTACTTTTCTGGCCAGGACCTTTTGTAGTAGAAATCTGTCCCAAACCAATCAGTGTTTAGTAACTAAAGAAAACATTGATTTGCTTCACACCAAAGAATGTGAGTGTCCATGTCGTGGCCTTCTTACTGCATCTTATTATCACTGGAACGTCTGACATAATATGACCTTAGAGATGCTTGAAATAGCTTTAATGACTGAATATTTATAGGCACCATTACTTTTTTGTAATGCCATGTTTGACATGTTTATCAGAACTAGTAGCAATGAAAGCTGCTGATTCAGAGTGGAAGGATGAGATGATTACAACAAACTGGTAATCTTCTTAGAAACACTGTGCTGTTGGCAAAACCTTAATCTCATCATCCCTGCTCCATAGTGGTCAGGCTGCTGCCAAATAATCACAGATGATTCCCTTGCAATTATTACACTTGTTGATCAGTACTTGGAAGCTTTGCAAGCAATGGAAAACACAGTTGTACTACTGTGCTCTATAAATTACAGTTACCTCTCACAAACATTGGGTTTATAGCTCTGGTGTAATGTCTTGGCTGAATAACTGTGTTTTTAATTGATGGATACGTAAACAGAGTACTTATTTTCACCCTAAATGTTTTGTGTGCTGGTACCAAACATGCTCGCGCCTGTCACGTTTTCTTCTATGCATGTTTGAACGCCACTGCTAGTATTATATGTATAAGGAGAGTGTTGTGTAAGGTCAAAGAGAAGTAGTAGTATTAGTAGTGGTCAAAATCGAATCTTGGCATTACACATACACAGAAGATTTTCGACCCGCTGTACATATTGTGAGATAGTGTGACCATGCCGGATTTCTCTGTCTGAATTAAGGTTAGAATTTGCACACACTTGCAGAAGGGTTCAGGGGAGTGACTCCATGCCTTTATACGGCTGCAGCTGTATCCTCTTGGCAAGGAGATTACTCTGGTTGGCACGTCTCACTGAAGTTTGTCACTTCCATTTATAAACAATGTTACTCATCCATTATTGACTGAAGAAATACCCTTAAATATTTAACCCGGCTTTGTTTAGCGGTTACGCCAATACACAAATGCAACTTATATTATGTGCATGGATGTTATTTAGACGACATTTAGATTGCTACTAAGATGTCATGCTTGCCTTTTTTAGTTCTCAAGCACACTGGAAACACACATCAGAATCAGCTGTCATGGCCAGAATCAGTAATTACACATGGCCATCTGCCCATAGTTTAATTCACCTGAAATAAAGCAGATGTCCTTTCATTGAGAGTAGTTGTAAGACTGTGTAGTTGTAGTTGTAAGCAGTTGTAAGTAACAGACTGTGGTATGGGATATTTGGTGGAGAAGAAATGCCTAAAAAGAAATATCACATTTTGTATATATGGTAAATTTAAATTATGTAAGGGGGGTTGAGGCACTGAACCACTACCACTGGATAACAAAGATTTGGCATCCTAAACACTTTTTGGCATATTTTTAGTACTGTTTTGTGGATATAACCAACTTTTATGATTTTCATATTTGAAGTCTGTTAGTATATTGGTCACAAAGCAAGCTGTTTTTGTTAGTCATGCCTGGGCTTGGGTAGGAGCTGTGATCATACTTAGCTAAGTTAAATGCTGACAATAGGCTAGAAAATCTACTCAGATTTACAGATGTTGTTTGAACTCAGGTGGATGCATGTCACAATTCAGCCAATAGCATAGAGTGGGAAATGAAAAAAAGGATTTACAGTGTTTACTGACTACAGTGAAGCTCTACTTCAGATCTAAAATGGATGACCAGGAAAAGTGTTGGGCAGCATGTGCAGTAAACCTGAGGGCTTGGCTGAAAGACCCAATGATATGGTGAGAACAGAAGGATTATGTTACTTCTGCCTTACCAATGTGTCGGGCGTTTCTACTAAAATGAAGAAATCTATTGAAAGCCTCAATCTGCCTTCAGGCATGAGATCAGTGCCATCTGTTGGAGCATATAGAAGGTAGATGATGATACCACAATGCTTAAACCAATGGTGGAAAAACAGAATCTTACATGCAATCTGAAACACAATATAAACTTAAGATAATGTTCATTATTATAAATTAATATTAACTGACTAATAAACTGACATTTCCGTCACATCTTTCTGTGATATTATTAGTCGGTTGCAAACTAGAAATCCAGTGTCTTGGCCTAGAACACGGAGGTTTCTCAATATCTGATTACTTAATCAGATATGTATACTTGTTGACCAGATTACTGACAAAATCGGATTTTCTGCAGTTATCGGATTGTTAAGTAGACACACTCAATGTTGATCCACATGTTAAACATGTTAGACTTGTATATCCTAATCTGATTATATAGCCAGAATTTAAAGATCTTGGAGTCTTATATTTAACAAAATCAAATGGTTCAAGAGTGAAGGGACAGGGTTTACTGTCACCAGAAGCAAAACCATGTGCAAGAACTGACAAAAGTCCCTTGCACGTTGACATCCTCTGGTCCTGCATTAACACTGTTGGTTTGTTCATGGCTTTTCGTTGTGTGTGAAACCCCAAAATTGCCCTGTTACCTTCGGCTATGCATGGATGCACCTACAATAACAGGGAACAGTTGTTGAAACACATACAGTTACAACAGGAACATCTGCAGTGATCTAAAGTATTGGCACTGCTACTTGGAATAGAACTCAAATATAGAAAGTACTGTTGTTTCCTTTGTGAATAGGGTAGCTGAGGCAAAGAGTCACATTACACTAAAAAGAACTGCTGCATAAGCATTTAATTCAAGGGCAGAAAAGTGTGGTGCATAAATTGCTTGTTGACCCAAAAAAGATATTTCCTTCTCTTCATATAAAACTCAGATTGATGAAAGCTGTAATGAAAACAATGTAAAAATGGGACCGGTTTTGCTATTTGAGGCAATTGTTTTTAAGAGTAACTTGCCAAGATTAAGGAAGACATTTATGTTCCAAAAATTAGAGAGGTCATCAGTGACAGGGAATTGAATGTTCTACTAGTGGGGCCAGAGAAAATAGCATGGGGGAAATTTAAGGTTGCTGCTGACTTTATGCTTAAAATGTACAAAACCATGGAATGTATTAAACATTATTTTTTGCTGATTCTAGTGCAGTCAGTGACAAGCATGGTGAAATGTTTCACCAGGAAATTGCAACCACGGAAAAGTGGTATTATTGGAGTCCATCAGCGTTGGTTAACTGCTGTTATACAACAGTTAGTTCCGACGTTACAATCTGATTGGTTGAGAAGTGTTCTAACTGTGCTGATATAAGTGATAACAACAACTTATGCATTGCACTACAATACATATTCTTTGGTGTTTGTGTGAACTGCTGTTATACGGCATATCTGACCTTGTTATCATAATAGCACTTTTGTAGGAAGCAAAATGTTTAGGAATGTTATTTAAATAATGGCAGGAAAGTTGAGTTAGGTTTTTAAGTAAAGCCATGAAAACCTTCCATTTTTTTTTTCTTATTCAAGTAAAAGTTGATTATTCATCGTATAAAACGTTGATCTGAAATACATATTAGAATTTATAATGCAAACGGCCAAGACAATAGATTAGCCAGCATATAGTATAGGCAGTATGCTAGCTAGCACAACAACTAATTTCAACTGGAGTTGTCAGTTTTATTAGTTTACAGATTGCATTTCTTTAAAACATCTTAAATCTTCAGCTGAATTAGCTAGTACTCTAGCCAACTAACATACCGTACTTGCTGTAAACTCAGATTTACCGCGCTCACCACTTGTTCTGTGGTCTTCAGACTGAATTCCTTAAATACCTGCGTCCTGAAGCTGTGTATTTTTGAAAAGCATTTTGATAATCTGACTTGAAGCAGCTTGTGAACACTTCTGTTAGACACAGCTGGAGATTTGCTTCTGAGATTTGAAGTCTACTAATTTACAATTACAAAGTATCTTCTTGCCAATTACGTGCATCCATAAAAGCAGATGAGCAGGTGACACATACTCAGTGAAGTAGTAAACGTAATTGAGTCAACTAAATTAAATGGAAATGACAAATATCATCTTACTTTAGGGATTTTCCAGTTGGAAATGTAAGTACTTAAAATGCATTTAAGTTGTATTTTTACAGCTTTTGTGTCACTATGGATAACTGACTGCATTTTTACGTGGAAATGAAGCTGCTCATCCCGTCAAAGTTATGTCAACATGTTAGCATCATTATCGTATTGTCCAGCTCTCTTGTGTAAAATCTTACATTTACAGAATTTAGCGTACTCCCTTATGCAGTGTGATGTGAGATGAGTAATTAAAGATTAAAAAGCGTTGCCAACAGTGGTACAACCTGTATTTTAACTCACTTACCGTACCTTTCTCATCAGTAACTGCCCAACCACTTAGCCAGGGTCCTAACCATTTTTTAAAAGATTGGTACTGCTGTATGAATAGAGCAGAGATTTTGTTTGTTTTACATATGATTTGTGGGAATAATTGTTTTATAGTGTAGAGTCAGGCTAAACTTTATGCTGTATCCTCTCTGACCAAGATTTACTGTAGTCCTTGGCATAAATAAGCACCTGGTTTCGGTATTTTTTGTCTCTCTCTCTCTCTCTCTCTCTCACACACACGAACACACAAGCAGGGCAATGCCTCTTTATCTGGGGAAGTCCCCTGGCATACAGCAGTATTCTCTGTGCACTCCATCTCCATCTCCATCTGAGCCAAAATAAACTCAATAAAACACAATCATACAGTATATGTGCTGTTATTTTCTGCATTGCATGTTTTTGGTTAATATGTTTGAATAACACATAGAGTAAATGTAACATTTAGTGCTTCAATTTGCCAGTGTTTCCTGTGCCAGACTGCCACTGTCAAGCCATTATACACTGCCCTTTACCCCAATTGCTTTAGCTGTAGTGTGTTAGATTGTATCAGTTGTAAGTCACTTTGGATAAAAGCAGCTGCTAAATGACCAAATTAGTAGCTATGCTACAATCCCAAATCAGAAAATCTGGCACAGTATGGAATATGGGAAATAAGGGATTTACTATGGCTTTTATTTCAGTGCAGTGTGAACCCAGTGTGTTGCAACACATTCCAAAAACTAAAGCATTTGTCACTTGATGATACAATGATGCCATGATACCAAAGGATGAAGAGTTTCAGGTGTTATTGAGTCCCATTCGTCCTAAAAACATGTGATTAGATTAGATTCAACTTTATTGTCATTATACATGTACAAGTACAATGCAACGAAATGTAGTTTAGCATCTAACCAAATGTGCAATACAGCAGCAAGTGCAAAATGTACAATATATACAGTATATACAGAGTATGCGGATTCTGGGGCTATGGCAATATATATTAAAGAGATATTGTGAGACTTTTTTAAAATGTGAATTTTAAGTGTGAATGTGTTTTGAGGTTCTATAAACATAATATACAGATGGATATAAATAGTATAAACATGATGATGATGTGTACAACAATACTGGGTTGGCAGAAATATTGTAGAAAGTCTTTATTATATAATCAGGAAGTATATATAATCATGAAAAAACATGATATTGCAGAGCATGTCAATAGGAACTGCTCCTACCTTTTGAAGTAATCCATCTCATACAGTGTGACTTATAATAATGGTATAAGACAGCTTACATCGGACAGCATAAAACAGCAAATGCATTGCTGATACCACCCCAAATCAGAAAATGTTGGGACAGAATGGAAAATGGGAATAATTAAAAAGAAAAAGTACCTTTGGGACCTTTAAGATTGTTTAAGCTTCAATTATTTCTTTCCATGCAATGTTTTGTCCTGTCGAGATAAATGAATCAGAGAGACATTTTCTCTGCTCCCTCAATTTCAGAAACCGCTCTTCCTTTAAATCGCTTGCATTTTGCCTATTTGCATTTTTCCTATTAGGGACTTTAATCTGAAATGTATGACAGAACAGAACTTTGTCGTCGTTTGCGGTTAAATCAGTGGCCGGTTCCTACATCACATTATGCATTTTTAGCTTAACTCATGAACAAAGTATTATTTCTGTGACTGAATAATTGGGCTGAAACCCATACTGTGGAAAGTGTAAAGTCTGACACCAGTACCACATCCATTATTACAACAGGGAAACGATACAATGCCAGGATGCTGTGTTTGAGCGTAATTAGGAGAATAAGCTCAAGTATTAACATATACTAGTATATAGATATATACTACCGCAAATAAAATATAGGCTAGAGCTAATTTACTGGCAGTTTGCTAAACAGTCTTTCTTCTAAGTATGTGACTGATCTTGAGTCATTAAGAGTGTGGTGTATGACTGTAACTGTGTGTTAGGCTTTGAATGGACTTCTCTTTTGGAAAACAAGGGAGAGTGTATAGAGCTAAATCTAGCAGTGGCTCACAGGACATTTTCAAAGGCAGTGCATTGGCTGCCCTTCAGAAGCTGCTCAAATGACACACACACACACACACACACACACACACACACACACACACACACACACACATTTGTATTTCCACTTGTAGAGACCTTGAACCTGTCTGTGTATTACTGTTGTTAAGTAATGCTAAGTAAACATTTGTAACCTTCGGAAATTCACTTTGCTCTTTTCATGTATTTTATTCATGTATTGCTACCTTTCAGTGGCTGCAGAACTAAAATATCTCTAAAAGATCTACCTTACACGCACCAACTATGTTGGTTGTCTTGTTTATTTTTAAATAGGTAGACTGGGCATTTTGCCATGGCAGTTCCCCAAAACATAGCTGTGCGCATAACATCCTCTTTCTTTCCTTATCTCTTCTCCCTCTCTCTCCATCTTGTTTTTTTCTCCCTTTCCTTCCCTCTACTGCTGTCCATTTTAAAGAGGTCAGTATATAATTAATCCTCAGATTCAGTGTGAAATGGGTAGATTCAGGTCTGTCTTCTGAAGCTTCTGAAATAGGAAACAGATGCTGGGTGTCTGAGCAGTGAACTCCGATGCAGCAAACTTTTGCAATCTGTAGAAATTTCTACTGCTTGGTTGTTGTTAATCTTGGATTCTTTGTGCTCTTGATGTGATCATTGTTGGATGCTCAATAAGGAGAGCAGAACAGTATTGAGTTTCTTCCATTTGTAGGCAGTCTTGGGACTGATAAACACTAAAGTATTTACAAATGATTTCATGCCTGTTGTTGGCTTTGTGCATCCTACAATTTTTCTTAAACAAAATTTTCTTTGATCGGGGTGTGGCTCACTTGAAACATCTGTTTTTTGAGATTAACGGGTGGCACGTTTTTGGAGTTTGGATGTTTTCACCGTGTCTGCCCATGCCTAGTGTGTTGACATGACCTTGTAAGTTGTTTTAGCTTCCTTTGAGGATGGGCTATGAATGATTCGTGTTAGGGTTAGGCTTAGGGTGTTTAATATGTACACTCACTGACAAAAAGTAGCTCACCAAGAAGGAGCTGTTGGAATTGAGTGGAGATTTATATGTATGAATGTAAAGATGATATTAAAGTGATTACTGTATTTGAGTGAAAGGATAAGTTTACAGTGGAAAAAAATTGAAAGGATGGTTACAGAGTTTGGCCGCTTACAAGATGAGATACAGTCAGGCCCTGGATTCAGACAGATTTCCTATGGTGTCCTGCACAGAACCTGGATTTGTCACTAAAGACGATAGAGCTCCAGTTCAGATTTACAGCACCACGGAGGAAGCGTTTCACGCTCACTTGAGGCAAGACCAGTGTCTAATCAGACCACACGTGTAATCATTTACATATCTACCGGAGACAAAACTACATGCCATCATACTTAATCTGACATTTCTATCTGTTTTCATTAAAATAATTTGAATAGTGTGACTATTATGACATGAATGTGTATGTTATAATATGAGTAATTAATAGTCCAGCATTAAGGTTAGGTTCTTTTAGCAACTACAGTATTAGATGCTTGCTAACTGTGGCTGTTAATAGACAGGTTTTAATAGTAAGTGTGATGCAAAGAGAGAGAATTAAATGTTCTAAAACTTGGTGCTGTTATCTCTGCTGCATGTGTGGACAGGAATCAGATGTGACTGACCCATTAATAACCCTGTTACATCAGTGTCTATGGGAGTGAAAGTGAGGCCAGGGCTGCAGACCCAATGTGATTAATGTTCTCATTAAGGGTATTAACAGTCAGAAAGTGACAGTGAGCAAGCTAGAAAGGCAGCTGTTATGGAAAACACCTCAATTCTGGCATATGTCCACTAAGCTTTTTCTCTCTCTCTCGCTCAGTAAAATGTCAACGAGAAGGACCTGTAATGAACACATTTAAACTGGTGTTTGGCAGCTTCCCTTTTATACTGATCATAGAACAGCTTGAGATCTGGATTGGCTTTGATACTGCAAAGCTTAAGAACTGGAAGTTAGAAACCTCTGTAGACACGAGTGTTTATTAGATTTATACAGTTATTATTCATGACGCATGGCTCATCTGTTCATACACAGAAGGCATTATAAATGAAAAACAAAAATAATGGATGCATAATAAGAAAAATTTAAGTGTAGTTCTTACCAAAGCACAAATCTAAAATGAGATTAATCTGAACTTTTGAGACACAGACTCTAAAGATCCCAGTTTCACTCAAACTATCTCTGTTATAGAAATAATAAAATATTAAAATATTATGACATTATTATGTCTATAAAAACATCTCAGTATTGATGTGATTAAGGGCATTCGTCTGTTTTTAGGGCTAAATACTCATGTGCTGGCTTGTCTGTATTGGCCATCACAGTTACAAAGTAGCAAAAGTCATTAGTGACCATTAGTGGAGGTCTTTAAAGCATCAGTGCAAACTGATTGTACCCATTCAGGCTTGATAGTGAAGCTGCATATATACTGAACACCCAGTAGTACACACTAGCAGCATGTTGGAACCTCTTTGACCTGCAAAACCACAGCAATTCATCATGGCATAGATTCCACTGGGTGTTGAAACCGCACTGCAGAAATCAGAATTCTTCTGAAAAGGTGATATTTTCCCACAGTTCCGTTATCCAGATTTTTGCTTTCCTTGTCTTGTAGTCTCGCCTTTCGTTTTTTTCTTAGCCAGCAATGACACTCTAACTGGTTGCCTGCTGTGGAACAACATTAGTTGTAGAACCAACAAAATATTCAGCTTGTTTGACTATACACTGTTTGTTTGTTAGAACAATGCATGAGATCCTTCTCTGTACCTTTTCGCCAAGGAGTTGTTTATGTTCACATGATCCCCTTTGTTGGACATTTGTCCTTGTTTCACCGTTCTTGGTATACTCTCAACACCAACGCATAAGAAAACTGTAGAAGGCTGGTGGATTAGCACTGATGACCATGCCTCGTTTTAAGTGTCTTTAATAAAGTGACCACTTAGTATATACGTACAGGTGTGTGCTGTTTAACAGCTGCATTGCATTCTGTTAAACTGGTCATTGCGTGTTGACCCGGCCACACACACGTAAACGATGGACATCCTCTCTTAAACTCCCACCTTCGCTCATGGATCTGCAGTGTTGATTGGCTGTTTATGGGCAAAATATCCAATGATAAAAGACAGATATTAATTTCTTATTATAATTGTTAAGACCTAGGTTGTTGAATCTAATGGGCGTTTATTTGAGACCCCTTAATGCCGCCTTCATGTATACTGTTGCTAGAAAAGGATTCGATATTTTATGATCAGTAATTGATTTATGTCTATGTTATGCAATGGCTTGGCATTAAAACATAAATTAGCTTGTGAGAGGGATGGTTATGATGTCAGACTTTGACAATCTGAAGAAAACATGCTGCTGTATGTACTGATGAATTTGGTTAGACATATTAGATGGAATTATAAAGAGACACCAAGATGTCAAGCTGAGAATAATAGATGGACCCATACAGTGCTTGTGATTTATGTAGCTATGCTATGAAATGCTTACCCAATGATAAAACCAGGCTTGACACTTGCCAAAGGGAAACTTTTTGTTTTTGGTCATTTACTTTCACGGAAATAGAACAGATTTATCATGCCAACAGAGCTCTTTGACAGGTTTATCATGTGTCCCTGTTCCAAATCCTTGTCCTTATCTGAACGTAACAAAGGTGAATCATATACTTTCAGCTTTCCCTTTGAGAGCGGATCTCATAGTGGAATATAAATAATGTCATTTCTATGTTAAATGTAAATCTTTGGGCAGTGTGTACACCACAGCTGCTCTAATCCGTGCAGCTCGCAGCTAGCAAATCTATTTATTTGAAATATTGTAACACAGCTGAATGCTGGCGGTGCTCTGCAGGTGAAGTCGGCTTTTTATTCTCCTTAGTTTACTTCTCTCAAACTGTCTGTGAATGTGTCTGGCTTTGCCTTGAATTACCCTTGAACACAGCACTGTGATTGTATATAGTTACCTTAGATAGGGTGGCCACTTTAATTTTACTACATTTGACTTGGCAAAGGCATTTATCCAAAGTGAACAAGTAAGCTAAGAATGTGAAGATTAAGGCTGTGCTCCTGGCACATCACTAGCAGCTTGGCAGAATCAGGACTTTGTTTCAAAACCTCTGATTTGCAGGACAGAGCTTTAACCACAGAGCCACTGCTGACCCATAATTATAACAGAACAGTGATGGCTCAGTGGTTACATTCTGATGATACAGCCAAAGGTTTTTGCCAAATTGAAGACTGTACTGGAAAGTTCACAGAAATGTAATGATTCGGTAATAAATAATCCCATTTTGTGGATTTTACAGAATGCATGGCCTGAGCCTGTCATTCTATATCTAACATGTCTATGGTTTCCACTGCCTGCCAGCTTTCATGGGTGAGACCTTTGCCTAGTGAGCCATTTGTTTCCAAAGTTTTAATCGCAGAATAAAAATGATTGGATCATTTAATAAGGGAATGTCTACAGTATGTACAAAAAATGCACTTGCACTTTGCACAATTGTTTTTTTTAGCGATATACCAGTTGCAATCTCCCTGGCTGATTCTGATTTTCATTCTGCCCGCAGAAACATTTTTTTTTTTCAACTTTTCTTTTAATGGTAACTTTTTTAGTAAAGCTGAGCTTCTTTAGCTTTTATCTCTTTGCCTTTGTTAGTTTTGTCGAATTCCACATATTCAGTGGGGTGCTGCCTTTTATGCTGCTTCTTATTACACTTGTTTCGTGTTCCTCCTCCATGACTTGCGTTTGCCCTGTGTGTATTGCAAACAGCTCGCTGTGAAGACATTTCATGCTGTGGATATGGCTGTGTCCAAAATAGATCTTTCCTCCTTCATTAGTCTCCCTGTTCCTCATAAGTGTTTAATTATATAAAGAGGGACTATTTGGTTGCACTCAAAACACATCATCACCGGTTATGGCCGATCATGTCAAGATGGGCAGTTTCGGGTCACCAGTTCTTTGTTTTTTAATAAGAAGTAAGATACTCTGATGGAGTAGCAGCAATTTGCCAGACCATCACTATAGTTAATTGGGTGTGAGTTGCAGTGTTGCTTCAAGAGGACTGGTTAGAGCTTGCTTGACTGGCCATGTCTGAAAGAAGGGAGGTCAGAAAGGAGGATTAATCCACAGTGCTGCAACAGCAACTCCTATCCAGCCCTGTGATGGACTGGCATCCCAATCAGCATATTTGGCCATCTGTGCCCTGCAGGTCCCATCCGTGTTAGTGACCAGGAAAAACTGGATTCAATTGTGGAAAAGAAAAAAACAAATCAAGATGTACAGGGGTTCGACAATGAAACTGAAACACCTGGTTTTGGACAAAGGTTTGGCTATAGCAGCCTGGTCGTGTATATTGACCCTGTGGA
>JAVSBV010044529.1:0-11136 GCA_033117975.1 Parotocinclus spilosoma
CGGAATTTTGGTCCAAATAAGTGAATAACATTACACATATATAATAGGATTTGTTTCGGTACTTTAGGATTTGGTCCGAATGAGCGGCTGGTCGCATTAACCGGTGGTCCAATTAACCGGAATCGACTGTATTCTCATTCCTTCCTGCTCCCCTGTTCATCACTGTTCGTCTTTGTTATTATGTCTTCTTCTATCACTACTCTCTGTTTAGCATTGTGTGTTGTCTGTTACTCGTTTTTGATTTTTGTGTACTCTTTCTGTGTCTAACAGCACTGTGTTTCCAGTTGTGTTAGCCTCCTACTTTCACCTGTCCTTCAGCTTCACTGTTTAGCCTAGCATGTAGCCTGTTGTTAATGTCTAAGCCTTTGGTTAGAGTTAGCATGTGCATTCTGCATCTCCTCTGTTTGTACTTGCAAAGTATGTGTGCCCCCTTAACTGTGCTTTTGTTCCTTACAGTTTTGGTTTTTTACTATTATCCGCTATCATATTTTGTCTGTTAATAAGCCTTAATTAATTGCACAAAAGTCAGTTATTGTAGAAGTCCACAGTAATATTATTCACAATGTGATTTTGCTGATTCTTTGTTTAAAATGTGTTTATATATGAAGGGCCTGTCCTGATCTGATGTGCATTTTACACCAGATTATACAAAATAACGATGGCTATTAGTCGTGCATTAGCTTCACAGCTCTACATTTGGGAAGAATATAAAGACACTGGGGTGCTCACTAGTTCAGGGATCCGAGTTCTGCCCCCTTCCAGTGCCGTTTTTTTTTTTTTTTTTTTTTACACTTTTTACACAGAGTTGCTTTTCTCATAAATGTTGAACTATTTACGTAATTCAATTTTGTAAATCACCTGCAAGATGTCTTCAGACTACACATGCAATCTATTAGACCTCTCTCGCAAAAACTGCAAAAATTTGGCAACTTGGTGAGTAAAGGCCTGACAGACTGAGATCAATTTAAATATCAGATCAGGGTGGTTGGTTTGTGTTTGTCCAGTTAGTCGGACATAGAGTTTGAGTTCAAGCTGTCTCAATGGGCCCATGTCTCTAATCACAGAATGCAAATGCATTCCCATTTACAAAAATTTTAGGCATTTGTATTTTTGGTTAGATTATTCTCCTTCTAAATATTATGCTGAAGACAATTGCAATTGCATGATGGGTAGCCACCACAGCAAGAAGGTCCCGGGTTAAATCCCAGGGTGGAGCGGCCTGGTCCTTTCTGTGTGGAATCTGCGTTCTCCCAGTGTCTGTGTGGGTTTACTCCGGGTACTCCAGTTTCCTCCCACAGTCCAAATACATGCGTGTTAGGTTAACTGACAATATACTCTTACATCTTGTTTCACCTCACAAGTACACTAAATGTACACAGGCTTTGAAAGTTCCTAAACAGGGAGGATTAAATTTCCTCATACGAACTAATGTAAATAGGATTCATATTTTCCTGTCCACCGAATGATAGTTTTTATGCCTAAATACAAAAGCAATTAATGATTAAAAGCATGAATAAAGCAAACAAATAACATGCAATAATAATAAGGAACTAATAGATGAAATAAGTGAAAATAAAGAGAAACTTTCTAGTCACTGAGGTGATCGCATTTGGGTTTTGAATTTGGGGACAAAAATGGACTGTTCAGTTTGCAAACTGTTTGAGTGAAGAAGCATTCGAATTCCACTATAAATGGAATAAATTGTTTATAGGAATTTAACAATGCTAATTATTTTGACATGCCATTTTGCTGAAAGAAACAAACAAAAAAAAGAACACCATAAAGGAGTTTTCTTAAGGTAAATAGACACAGTGCTATTGCCTCACAGCCCCAAATGCTGGATCAGTGTGATTCCTGGGCTGGATTACAGCTGTCCATTTTTTAGAACATTACAAAAACATGCTTTAGATCAGCTGGTTTCTCTAAAATGTTTAGGTGTGTTTATCCTGAAACCCTGTCTAGGGCTCAATCTGACCTCGCACTGATTGCTGCCGACCCTTGAGCTGGATTAAAAATTGCATTAAAAATACATGAATAATAAATAATTGATTTGAGTGAGACTAAGCTAAATAACCACAAAGCCTTAAAAAAAAATTCCTATGTTTTTACTCATCTTGAACAGGGTTGCCAGTCATTCTGTATCGGACTGTAGCACACTATATTCATAAAACACTATTAAACTGTCTAGAACTCATTCAGACAGTAAATCAGAGTCTGAGTGTAAGAGTAATCAGCTTGACCATCCTATTCTCTTTAATCAGAACGCAGCCAGAGTTCCACACATCTGTCGATAGAACCATGCAAATAAAAAGCAGGGTGACAGTGAAGGCAGTTTGTCTTTCTCACACAGCATAAATAATGACACTTTTCGGTTTCCACTGCTCCTCACTCCACACCCCTGTCCCCCGCACACTGTTATACTCTCACACTCCTGTTGCACCATTAGCAGCAGAACGAAGTGGATGGGTGAAGCCCCCCTTCCACGCTAAGGCCAGACTTAGCTCTGTCATTTATAGCCCAGCACACCATCAATCTCAGCAGAAGTGAGAAGTGCAAAGACCCGATGAAACCCCAGCCATGATCACTATGTCAACCTGAGAAAGAGAGGGAGAGAGCAGGAGGACAAGCAAAGCAAATGAGTTACTATTAGAGATAAGATGATCTTCCCAGTACTGGACCTTACCAGAAGAGTTTCACTTATAGCAGTTCCAGCACCAGAGGTTCCAGTGTAATATAGAACCTAACGATTAAAGCCTGGCACATGTCCCAAAGAACACAGGGTGCAGACACTGAACACATGATGTGCAAATTCGAGCTTGTACTCATTAGAACCAGTGCTGTTTGTGAGTAGATCTTTTTTTTTTTTTTTTTTAATAATCATTGGTCTTTGTCGTCGGTTTCTTCGGTTTCAATATACTTTAAATTAACAGAAATACAGTAATTTTATTTTTCTTTTGTCTCAGGCCACCCTCAGATTTGTGTTTTTTAGCAGTGGTATAATGCCCATAATACTGCTGACTACTGATTCCAAAAATGTAAAACTTGGATTTGTCACTCCATAATCATTTTTCCACTGATCTTCACTGATATTTGTGAGCTTTATCATATTTTCGCCTTTTTATCCTGTGCCTCCTCCCAAAAAGTGGCTTCTTGGCTACTACCCTAAAGGACCATACCTGATTAAGTTTCTTCAGACTGTAGAAAGGTCAACTTGGCATCCGGATGCTAGATGCTTCTGTTGCTCAAATGTAACAGGAGCTCACTTAATACTTGTCACTACAACCTACATACATTTATATTGATTAGTGTATTGTAATAGTGATTAAAAAAATAAAGTGATTGATTATACCAGCATTGGTATATGTAATTTAATGTTGGCCTAAGACTTTTGCACAGAACTATATGCCATGTTAATAGCGGTTCTTTGCATATAATTTATTAGCTTCTTTACAGTTTGAAAATCCTGCCATAAAGGAACTATCTAAAAACGAGAGCGAGAGAGAGAGAGAGAGAGAGAGAGAGAGAGGAAAAAAATAATAGAAAAAAATATCAAAAGATAAATAGGCGTATGAAGCTTGTGTGTGTGTGTGTGTGAGAGAAGGGAGAAAGAGATTGTTGTGTGGTGCATCTGTTTGCTCATTAAATTTACATTTGCTATTCGACTCAGATTTCTAGAGTAGCATTTCACAAGCTGGGATTTAACGTGAGCATGTGCGAGTGTGAGAGTGTTCAGCCAGCTGGGATTTAACACTTCTAAAATTATCTGCGAGACCGTAATGAACAATTGAGCTGACAGTTTCAACATATTGAATGAGTTTGAATTCATGAATTGGACAAGAAACAGATGAATGATAAAACTCATAGATTAGATTTAAATCACCATCAGATGGATTTAAAACGTTGAGAATCCAAATCTTTGTGCTCTCATTATAAAAATGGTGTTTTGGTAATTTCATAAATGGAAGTTATGATTTCATGAAACAAGCCCACACTAAACTAGACACTCAACATAGAGTCAACTAGTGCCCTTTGGTCTTCAGAAATGCAGCAATTGTTTCATGGCATAGATTCCATTAGGTGACATACAAGGACAACATTGCTTCTTGCAGTTGCTCCAAATTAGATTGAGGTCCTGTCATGCTCTGAACAGACCATCGTACCTCCAGGAGATGCTGTATAGGATTAAAACTATGAAGGCTAACAGCGAGTATATTCTTGACACTGTTGCATGAGAAAAAGGTTGACAGTTGGGCCACCAGCACAGATAACCTTACTTCTTTAAAAAAAATAAAAATATAACCAAAATATTATATATAATAAAATGTTATACAGTAGTTATATACAGCAGAACACGTACGCATGTATACACAGTTTATTTAATATATATATGTAGGTGTGCACACTTAAATAAATTGTGGGGTGTTGCGCAAAAATACTTTCCACTCGGCCTGTGCCGGCTAGGTGTGGAAATCTCAGTTTATTTAGCTTGTTAAGAAGAACTCAACGCCACCCAGTTCTATCCAGAAGCTTCCAAGCCTTAAGACCAATCTCCCATGACAGATACATCAATGAGTCGCAACCACACACACAGCAAAACACACAGACACACATGCTCACATATACATCCCTGCCTTACCCCATCCCACCCCGCCCTCAAATCCCTAATACAAGCAAATATTTTGTACCACAGCCTCACACAGACTGTGTGACAGGACGGTGTATGTTGTGTCTGTAAGAGGCTTGTGTTTTATCTATATTTATAAACTCATTGACTTCCAGGACACCGTGCACGTGTGATGTGCACAAGCGATGTGTTTACGTCTGACCGAGCAGAATCAACACGGCCACCCACACAGCTGCTGCAACCCACCGAGATGCCTATCAATCACTGATATGTTGACAGCAGCACTGACGCAAAGACCAATCACAGGGTGCAGTCTCAGAATAGAAACGAGTGCAGCCACAAACCAAGGTACAATCGCTCCTACCTCATCAGATCCCATCCAATCGGCATGTGGCATGTTTTTCTGTTTTTTAGGAGGTTTTGTGATTGGTCGAGAGGATACAACTTGGCATGGCACAAGCCTGAGTAAAATGTTGCCCCGTGAAAATTACCTGGGGTAAAAAGTCAAACTTATCCTGGACTGCTGAGCAAAATCCCTCGAAATTCTGTCAAGACACATCCCTGCCCCATCATCTATAATTACCTAAAATGAACAAACTGAACTTCAAATATAAATAAAATATGATCTTGCCATCTACATTTATTGACCAAAAACAACTAACCAAAAAGGAAGTGTTAGGATCAAATAATACTTTATATTTGTAAATATAAGGATGATATATGATATATATGTATTCCGCGGCACATTTGCCTACAGATGTAGATCCTGCACACCTGTAACTTGCTGAAACTGGTGTCTCCGCTGGTCGCATAAATGCTCGCAAACAGGCAAGACAAGAAGTGTTGCAATCTGGACCCAAACCATCCCAACCATGGACTCTTCTCCCTGTTGAGGTCAGGTAAGCGCTCTCATAACCAAGACAGAGAGAGAATGAGGAGGAGCTTCTTTCCACAGGCTGTTCGGACCCTCAATCAGACAATCACCACACATGGACCATAAATCACCCAAATCAATCACTCCCACCCCATACAACCTTAAAGCACCACCGCACTTTACACTATGTTAATATATAATTAGCTTACAATAGATGGAGGTTTGCACAAAGAATTTCACTGTATGTTGTACATGTATAACAATACATGTGACAATAAAAAGTCTAAGTCTTAGTATTTGCAAATCACCGTATTCTGTTTTTATTTATGCTTTACACAACATCACAACTTCATTGGAATTGGGGTTGTATATATGCAGGATTCGATGTACAATAAAATCTGTCAAAAAAAGCAAAAAAACAAACAAAAACCAATACAACAGTAGCTTATTTGGAAGTCTTTCACATTCGGTGTCTGGCATGCTGAAATTTACACTGTGTTTTTCTTTCACTACTGAGCATTGTCTCAGCAACAACAATGTAGGCCCATATTCCAAACTGGGCAGGCCGAGTTGTAAGGAAACACCTTGGTCCAGTAAGGAGTATATTGTATCCTCATTGCTCAGGTATGGCCTCATCAGTCAACCAGAAAATAAAAGCCTGTATAAATAAGTATGGCCATTGTCTGAAAGGTCTAAAAGGTCTGAAACAAACGTGACTCCTAAATTTGGTATCTTCTTTTTTACAGTCTGGGCATTACAGAACAATTATTGAGGTTTAGCAAAGGTTTAAGTCAAATTAAGAAGATCTGTATTACTGATTGTAAGGCCGTAATTTCGTTTTTCTGATATGATATGTACATGATATGTGATATTTACTACTAATAAACTGCATAGCAGTAAAAGCTAATAATCACATTTAAGAATAAAGGAGCCTATTGGCAGCAGCTGCACTCAAAATGATCGCTAATAAATGCATCTGCTAAATGGTGCAATTTGAGAGATTCTCTACATGCAGTTTAACACTTCTGACACTAGATGTCACTAAACTTATACATGGCATGGAAGCGCGAGAACGGACTGGGTTAGATTAAGAGCAAACACACTGTTGGCTAGAGTGGATTATTTATAAATGATAAAACAATTAATGAAGTCAAGAAGGTTAAGAGCCCTTAAGAAAATATTTTTTTATTTTATACCAAGTCGACACTTGGTATAAATCGACACCTAGCTACAAATTAAAGTACCCTAATGTCTATACCTGTTAGTGTACACATGTGATGTTCTGGTGTTCTGATCTAAAATAAAATCTCTAGAGAACTTAACATTCTGTATTTTATATAATCTAAAGCTTTTACAGGTAAGTGCTGGTTCAGATATGTACAGTAAAAATACAGAGGTTATTCATGTTATATTTGGTTACAGTGTTGGGCAAATCACTGTTTCTTACACCTATTAAATCTAAATTATAATTAATGTTTGAATACATATGAAAACATTTAAAGAGGTTGTCAAGTGTAATACAGTACAAACAATGAGCTAGTTAAATTTCAGATGTCGACTTTACATACATTTTTATTGGATCTTAGAAACCTGAAGAAAACGTAAATTATTTAATCTAGACCACAATCATAACCTCATAATATCTGTTTTAGACTTTGAGGCCTTAATGTTTTGTTGCTTTCAAATGTTTGCTAATTTTGTTGGTTAAAGACAGTGTGTTAGCAGTCCTATGTGCTTATATTCCTTATCAGTATTAATAGTAGTAGTGTTTAAACTCAGTGAATACCAATGATGGGAGCAAACCAAAATGCCTACAGGAAATCCTTGAACATCAAACTCCACAGAGTCTGGGGCAGGAATCAATCCAAAGGGCTCTGTGAAGCAATGGGGTAACAGCGTCATCATTAGCCTTGACTTTACAAATGAAACCTTTTTTTCATGAATCGTACTCTACCTGAATAAACTTTCTGTAGTAGAAACATCTATATCCAGGAGCATTACTGTACTCCACCACAGATGTGTATCAACAATCCAAATGTGACCAGCACTGTGCAACATGTCTGTTTATTTCCCTAAAGGCTTTTCTTATGCTGAATGCACCCCATAGTGAGACCCCCACTAGGTGTATTGCTTCTGGCGCTTTCTACCCTTTCACATTTGAATGTCAAGACTCTCCATGCATAAAATCGATTCCCAATGATACTACTGAGTACTTGGGTAACTCCAAAGAAGAAATATACTTGCAAAGGCAATTAAATAAACTCACAATTTGAAAATAAAGGGCATTTCCTCTTACAAAACTATAAATATGAAGCCTACATGCAACATTGATAACATAAATATATTATCTTGCTTGAAAGGTTTTATTTGGACTGCTAATTCTGTAATTCCGCCATAACTTATGCTTATGCCTTTATTTAAGCATGGTCTAAAAATACAATAAATAGTTCTTATTCGAGATCTAAATGGTCCCTGGGCTGAAGTGAAGGAGGGTGGGGGGTTAGGGGGAAAATATTAAACTACTGTAGCATCCTCATACAGGGAACACCACATATACACAAAGCAATTGATTTGCATACACAAACAAAAAAAAGCAGAAAAGAAAGTGATAACAATATTCAGTAACTTTGATCAGTTTAATTTGTAAATAACAAAAAATAAAAGGAGCTTACTGGATCTGCCATAAACACTGGGGGCCGTTTGATAGTCTTTCTTTTAAACACTTACATTAAAACAGTTTATACAGTTAAAAAACTACTGTTGGATAAAGAAGCAGGCCAAAATCCTCATTTAGCATTACAAACCAAAGTGTGACTAGCGGTGGAACTACAAGTTAATAATTAAAAAAACTCCAAAGCAGTCCTAATTACCAAATGTCTCACTGCTGATATCCCCTTCCATAGTTTAAAGCCGTTTTTTAAAATGAGCTGAGAGTGCATCTTAGTCTAACCATTTCAAAGCACCCCACACACTTTCTTCAGGCTGAAATTAAACCTGATCCACGTGCCGAGGAGTAATTCATCTCCCAGGCCAAAAAGTTAAATATCCTCAGCAGAGCCATTATCAGATTCACGCAAAACAAAGACACAGAGTGAGAGTCGAGTGCATACTCACTGGCCATAATGAGCCATCTGTTCTGCCATGGCAGTGCGAACCAAATGCAATCAAACTGTGCCTATTCTTTCCCTATTCCTTCACCTCATGATCACTGGTCAGGTAAACGGCTGATGTCCAGGTCCTGAGGGCATAAAAGCGTACCTCTTGGCTAGAGATATACTGCTCACGGGATATTTAAAAATGAAATATCTCCTCATTTTAGTAAGTAGCATGGGTGCCTGTTAGACAGGCCTCTGCATTGCTCTTGAAGCAGGATGACCATTTAGATAAACGGCCTGTTATCTAGGCAGTTCCGACCTACATGTATCTATTTCAGGTGTTGATTCCATGAGGACACACACACACATGGTGAACAGACCCAGACAGACCAACCAAGTGGAAGGTTTGATCAACCGACAAGCAGATCACAGTTTTATTGTCCACCATCCAGACACAGTTGGCACCTGCACTACCCACCCCTGCCTCTGTCCGGCCATTTCCAGGATGTAAACAGAAAGATATTTGTTGTCACTCTTTCCTGTTATTGACAGCAAACCATCCCTGTTATACAGTTGTATGATGCAGAACCTGGACTGCAATGAACTGGAAATCTATTGTCTTTAGCCACAATTTCAGTTTCTGTTTGGGATCCAATGATGGTCAGGTTGAGGTATGGAGAACTAACGGTGAAGGCTTCACTTCTGACTTTGATGTGGATGACGATCTGGGCAGTCATTGCATGCAACAGTAGTGATACATGGGACAATACCGGCTTAGCAGTGGGCATCCCACGGCCACATATTGCCTTTCACAGCATTGCTTCCAACTTGTTTAGCTGGATAATGTTCACAAGCAGCATGGGTTTGTCACAAATGTTTCTGCCAGATTGCCACACTTCCTTGGCCTGCCTGGTCACCAGATTTATTATCAACTGGCCTTTTAAGGATCAGCTGAAACGAAAGCTTGAATCTTGAATACAGGCTAGAGGTGGCCCAACAGGGTAACTACAGCCTCCTTTCCGGTGTACAGTTTTCCCAGTAAACTTATCATTTTACTGTAATATTGTAATTCATTACAGATATCATAATTACATTCACACATATAAAGTTTTACTTTATTACTTTTAATTACAATAATTCCTTCTTGATGTGCTATTTATGTCAATGAGTGTATGAATTGTGGCAAATATTGTGGGATTGTTTTCGAGGGTTTGGACAGTACCTTTAGTTCCACTGATGGGAAATCCTAAATATAGTGACAATCTTGTGTGTACTGTGCAGTAAGAATGAAGTGTTTGGAACCAGTGTAGGAACTCTCATACCTGTTTAACAATGATAATTCCCCAGTGCACAAACCGAGGTCTATAAACAAATAATTTGGTGAAGTACAGCAGGCAAGAATCTGTATTTCTGTTCCATACTCACAAACAGAACACAACTTCATAAAAGTACGCTCCTTGACTTTGAATGAGATGTTCAAGCTGCACATACAGTGGGAACGGAAAGTATTCAGACTTTAAATGTATCACTTATTGTTTCATTGCAGCCATTTGCTGAAATAAAAAAGTTTGTTTTATTTCTCATTAATGTACACTAAAGCATGTACATACTTTGATACATCATCCCATCTTCAAAGAAAAAACAGACATGTACTATTTTTTGTAAATTTATTAAAAAAGAAAAACTGAATTATCACATGGTCATAAGTATTCAGACCCTTTGCTCAGTATTTAGTAGAAGCTCCCTTATGAGCTAGTACAGCCATGAGTCTTCTTAGGAATGATGTAACAAGTTTTTCACACCTTGATTTATGGATTCTCTCTAGTTCCGTCAGGTTGGATGATGAACGTTGGTAGACAATCAATTTCAGGTCTCTCCAGAGATGCTCAATTGGGTTTAGGTCAGGTCTTTACAATATTGCATTGTCTTAAAAGCAGCTTTACAATATCATATTATCTTAAAAGGCCAACCCTAAACTGAGCAAGCCTAGGGCTACAGTGGAAAGGAAAAAGTCTATGAAAGTAGTAGGAAGAAACCTCTGGAGGACCAAGACTCAGCAGGGGACTCATCCTCCATGGGTGGCCTAGATGTTAATTAAATAAATACTTAAAAGCATATTAAATTACAGCAAAATTAGGTAAATAATTTAAATACTTTTAATAATAAAAAATAAAATAGTAATACAATAAATTAATTATAAAACAAATAGATTATAAAAAGAGTCCTCTGTGGGAGGTCCTTGGAGGCACATTGTCTCCTAATGTCCAATTGATGGAGGGAGTTACTGCACTTTGGTGGGACCGACTGCCGCCGATAGAGACCAGCAGAGCGACGCTGAGCCGGAAGAACATCCAAGCGCGTGGTTCCAGAACCGGAACATCAGCTCTGTACTTGGTCGCATTCATTTTTCCTTTAATTGCAACCAGACATCCTGTCCCTGCAGCTGAAAAACACCCTCATAGCATGATGTTTCACTGTTGGGATTGTATAGGGCAGGTGATGAGCAGTGCCTGGTTTTCTCCACACATACCGCTTAGAATTAA
>JAVSBV010044540.1:0-11135 GCA_033117975.1 Parotocinclus spilosoma
CATAGCACGTCCCGTCTTGTAACATAGGGCATGTTCGTTTAATCGGACCAGCAGGTTATTAGGACCAAAACGATCGCGTCCCAGTCGGATTTCGACTGTATTTCTTTTTTTCCTTAACAAATGAATGATCAAGTTAAATAATTTAGTCTCATTTGTTTGATTGGACTCTCTGTATCTGTTTTTAGGACTTGTGTTTTAGTTTATACTTATGCAGAAATGTGGAAAATTCAAGAGGGTTCACAAACTTTTAAGGACCACGGACCACAGTATATACAAGGTTGAGCCAAAACATTACGATCATTTCATTATTAAAAAGTAAGGACGGAACGATATTTAAGCACAATCTTGTGCTGCCCTAACCTGAATACAAACCTTATTTTATTATTCCTGTTTATTTTTCAGATTGAAAAACTATTTTAATGACCCAGAAAATGTCTGAAGGCTTTATCTGATTTTGTTCCAGTGGCCTCAGGAGTTCAGTTTGGGTCCTGTGTGGCTGGTGTAATTAGATTTATAGAGTTTTTTTGTTGTTCTTGCCAGAAATCCCAAAATAAACGCACCCACTGCTGAGCTTTTCTAGGACTGAATGCTAATTTGGAGTAGGATTTATAGGACTTGCATATTTTTTTAAATCTGAGATTGTGGGCGGCACAGGGGCTCGGTGGGGTAGCACCGCTGCCTCACAGCAAGAAGATCCCGGGTTCAATCCTAGGGTGGAGCGGCCTGGGTTTACTCTGGGTACTCCGGTTTCCTCCTAAAGTCCAAAGACATGCATGTTAGGTGAATTAATTGCTATTAATTGGCATTGACTGTTTTAAATATGGGTTTATTATAGGTGAATTTTATTTACTGAGTTTGGGTTCGAGTCCCGGTGATGCCTCCTGGCTGGTGTGGACACAATGGGCAGCATTTGAGGGTAGGTAGATGGTCTGGGGCTCAACCCCATCCCAGGGGCTCCCGTGTTTTTTGGGGACGGGCCCAAGCAACCCGGATCAAGAAGATGTGGGGTTAGACGGGATAATTATTACCCAAAAAACCTTACTGTGTTTAATACGGGTGCAACGATACACAACGCTGACCGTTACGGTTCCATTTTGTCTTTTTTCTGAATTTTTTTATTAAGGTAAACAATGCAAAACAATTTCTAAAAGGTAGGTATTTTTGCAAACGTGTAAATAAAATAATTAGTCTTCTGCAAATACAATAAATGACCAGAAATAAAGGATTAAGTTTGTATCTTTACCACATTCTAGTACCAAGCAAAAACCTTCCTTTTTATTCCTTTTTACCATTTTGTTTTATTTATTTAAAAAAATATAAACCAAAATATGTAGTTCCATACTAATAAAATTAGATTTTTAACTATCATTTTTTATTTTAAATGAGAAATTAGTATTTTTAATGCGTGTTTGCACCCTCTGGTGTTCATAAATTGCAATCGCATTAGACGTCATAATACGATAAAACTTAGTGATGTTTACAATATTAAAATATTTTTAATTTTTCAATTTTTTATGTAATTTAGATTACTTATTTTATCTGTTTACATTTTGTAATTACCTATTGTTTTTGTATTACAGTATTGTTTTATTTATTACAAGCTATCAAGTAGGGAGGATTTATTTAAAATTATTATAATTTATTTGAAATAAAATTATTGTAATGTATGTTTTGCAACGCACATGACACGAAAAAATATAAAAATATTGAAAAATATTTTTGAAAATGTTTCGCTGTGAGAAATCCCGTTTCTCGTTCTCCCTCTCTCTCGCGCTCGCTCAGCCCCGCTTTCTAATCAGCGCGAGATTTCCTCATTCACCAGGTGCGGCTCGTTATTTCCGGGTTCTATCTCTCCCTTTATAAGGCTTCCATTTTCGCTGCTCGAGTGCAAAGTATTGTTTTGCCGAACTCGTTTCGTGTGACATACCGAGCATTCTCTGCGTGAGATATTTCCTGGCTTTCTCCAGTTCTTTGTTTAGTCTGTTTATTCCGTGTTGGTTCTACGTTGGGTGAGTCTGTGCGTGTTTGGATATACTAGTGATTGTTTAGATTATTATCTGTGTGTATCCCGTTGTTCTCCTCTCACCTTCTCCCCCCTCCTTCCCTTTTCCTCTTAGCTTTAGATCTCTGTATATGCGTGTGTGCATGTGTGAGTTGTCCGTGTCACTTTTTGGTCGCTCCAGTCTTTTGTACGTCTATAGCCTTAGGTCTGTCACTCCTTTTCCCGTTACCCTCTCGCTGTGCGTTCAGGGCGTTTTGCGTTATTGTGTGTGTTCCCAGGTGGTTGGTGTTCAGTCGGCTGGGGTTGAGTTAGGTCTCACCCTAGCCCGCCCCTCCGGCCAATCCCTGCCTGGGTACGTATTGTTAGTCCCCGTACTAACATTTCCAGCTCGTAGTACTAACCTCTGCTATCTGGGTGAACTAACAATCGCTCTCTCTCCCTTCTAACGCTCTCTCTATCTAACTCGCCCTCGCTCTCTCTCATCTCTCTCTCTCTCTGGGCGCTCTCGGTCCCGTCCGGTCGCCGCCTCGTTCAGTTCATCTTGTTTGAATCTGTTATAACTCAGAAACAGGTAATTCCTGATCTGCTGTTAACCATCGCAGGCTTTTAGGAAAAATACTTCTAACGCTATATAATAAAAATAAGAATAATAAACCAAAAAAAATAACCTGATTGATGATTATTTTATGCAAATCGTCGGCAGAAGTTGAATAATCCGTCACGCTGATTATTTCTTGTCAGACTAAATGGATTTGGGGAAACACATTTCTGTTTGAGTGGCTTTAATATGAACGTTAGACAGAAAGTAATGAACTTTAATAAGTTTTGTAATGATACACTAATAACTCCCCCGAATATCAGGAGGAATCTCTTCTGTTCTTCCTCTCATGTCTCAGTGTAAACATCCTGCTTATGCTCATGCTTACCTCTTTGGATTTTCTGGATGTTTGACTCCGGCTTATCGCTCACTTCTCCGTTTGCAAACACACTTCGTATTTAAAAAAAAGAGACAGAGAAGGGGATTATGGGTAAGACGCCCAGTAAGCCAATATTCACACCGTCAATAACTCAACGTTTGGACCAAATAAAATGGATTAATGAGAAAAAATGAACAGATAAAAACGTTACACGAACCTCCAGTGTATTGTTTTAATTACACCACAGCTCCATTATTAAAGTGCATTGTTAGATAAAAAAAAAGATTTGTTTATCACAATTGGGCGAGATAAAATCGTTCCATTTCTTCGTCACCCTGCCGATAAAACATCATCATCAGGCTCTGGGCTTCAGGCTTTATAGTTGAAGAAAAGAATATCCTAAATAACTAAGACAATAAAAAGGATTAATTAATAAGTACTAGTTTGTTTAAAGAAGGAAAAATTATTTACATTCAGCAAATAAATTGATTCGGATTTACAGTTAGTTAGAAGAAAATCAGAGTAAGATCTTGATGTTATGACCAAAGCCTAGGCTCCTGTTTTCTAAAGTTTTCTAAGGCTGTAAATTCATTATGTATGTATTTAATTCATTATTTATGTAAATAATCATAAAAAGGACACCCTTTTATTTCAGAAACAAATTGGAAAATGATATCTGAACACCCCAGTAAGAAATGGGTAAGGGGGGCTATCTTTAAGGCCATGTCCAGAACATCCTGAAAGCTGCCATATTGGATCAATGGCAAGTTTTTTCCAATGGAAAGGTGGTCATGTGGGATATCAAATAAGATCAGAATTGTATCAGAAATCTATTGGAACAATCGGATCCGTAATATCTCGTACGGTTCAAAAGTTATAACTAGAAGTGATGAATCTGATGTCCAGGGAACGGCGCTGCCGTATCATAGCAAAAAACTTCAACAATGATCCCTGGTAAGATCCCCAACTTCACCCCTCATAACCAAATTCAGAGAAACCGGGACAAGAAATATGGTGAACCTTCTGAAGAACCGCTACCGCTTCCGAGGAACCGCTAAGTTCTGTACCTATATGGCTATGAAAATGAAAACGCTTTTGACTTTGATTACACATAAGTTTGGACAAAATTTAAAAACCTTTTTACGTTCTGTCATTAGCTGGCAGTAACGGGACGTGGCACCGGTGCCAGCAGACTTTAGCGTCTGTACTGAGCGATGACAGGCGACTCTCAGGGGCCTCACGGATTGTCATTATTATGGTAATGGAATCCACTTAGGCTTGGTCAAAAGAAATAAAGGGACAAAACAGATTAATTATAGCTCAAATTAAAAGTAATTAAAAGAAGGGCAGGTAGAAGGGCGAGCCATTAACCACAGCCGGGGGGGGGGGGTCTGTCCTGCAGAGTTTTGTGCCCTTGCCCTTACCACATGACCGTCACTGTGGAATAGAGTTGGTTACACTGGGTACACACCAAAACCTTTTTTTTTTATTTTTAATTTTTAATTTATTTATTTTTGTAAGTTTAATCCTGCCCAAATTTTGTTGCTTTCCTAAATAAACATGGCTCAATTCAACCTTGCAGCAAACAAACATGGAATTTATTTTACTTTTTAACCCTGCTGTCTCCCGGTCACTAGTGTTGTGGGCACCGATGCCCTATATGTGCCCTGGATGAGAGTTCTAATGGTGGCATGAGCTTATATCCTGACCCAGAAGGACCAATCTGTGGTGCTGTGGCGCTTCGTAGTCGAGTTTGGAACACGCAGTAATGTGTTTTTTTTTTTTATTGTACTCAATACTTTACTCATAAACACTAATGTCAGGTATTAATAATAATGAATTTATTACAAACTGCCAGACAATCCACGTTTTATAAGGCAGTGTATGCATGAATGGAGTTGTAACATGTGCTTAAGCATGATATATATTTACTCAGACTGATAAAATAAACAATTATTAAATAAAATAAATAAAGATTTAACTTCACTTAGCTCATGTCACTCATTCTGCTAGTATCGCTTTTTTAAAGACTGTCTTCATTCTTACTGTTACCCCTGGAGAGTTACTGTAAATGTGAAACACACACACACACACACACACACACACACACACACACACACACACACACACACACACGCACACACACACACACCCTTTAACAGGATTTTAATGTTCTGCACACATTAAGACAAAAGCTATTTCAGTCCAAACCCTACAAAGCTTAGTTGTTACACCCCACCCCCCCACACACACACACACACAACCACTACACACACTTTTTGCAGCTGTTTCTCTTACTCACACTGCTGCATTCCTGTTAAATCCCTTCTGCCAACCTCTCATCTGTCTCCCTCTCTCCATGTCTTACTCTCCCCATGTCTATATCTCTTTACTGTCTCAATCTGACTCAGGTATCTCATTTACTCTCCACCTGTCTTGCTCTTTCTCTCACTTTCTCCAATCGGTCTCACTTCCTTTTCATCTGTCTCTCAAACTCCATCTATCTTAATCACACTCTACCTGTCTCATTCACTCTCCAATTAGTCTCCCTGAGTTTCTGTCTGTTTCTCTCCATCTGTCTTTCTCACTCTTCCTATATCTCACTTTCCCTTTGTTAGGATGGGAATGTAGATAATTAATTATAAAGTGCTTCGATTTAACCTGCAATAAAAAGCATACAATGCTTTGGTTTACACGGTTATTTCTCACGTTACGCAAAAGTTTGGTGTTGCTGATTTTCAAGATTTAAAGAGTAAACACAACCTTTGAAGGTAATAAAAATATATACTCTCCAGAAAAAAATGTATTACCTGTAACTGAAATGTACATAATAGTTCCGTCTTGCTTCATTCTCATAAGAATTTCCTGTAGACTAGGATTTTTGCCCCTGCTAGCTTGATTGTATGATTGTACACTTCGATAGAGTTGCAAATTTAGCTACTTCCTTCACACTATGGCCTTTGGCACGCCCAAATCCAGTAACTGCTTTTTGCAAATCAATGATATCTGCTTTGTGACCCATTTTCTACATATCATACAGACATTCCCTGTACTGTATCACCTCTTCTTAATCTATGAATCCCGTCTCACAACCCGCAGGTATTTATACCAGCCGCAGGAGCCTGAAGTTACTACCATCGCAAAAAACGCAAAATGGCTTTTCTTTCAGTGGAGCTTAGAATACATTTCACATTTTAATACATACTAGGAAAAATAAGGCATAAAATGCATCATGTGTAAAAGGTTTCTAGACAATAATATCATGTGCTTGTGTTTGTGTGTGTGTGCGTGTGTGTGTGTGTGTGTGTGTGTGTGTGTGTGTGTGTGTGTGTGTGTGTGCATGCGTGTTTAATTTTTCTGAGGCTTTTTTTCAAACTCACTTCAGAGAGTTAAGAATCAGCTCAGTTCCTGTAAAAAAAAAAAACCTGTAGAAACGAAAAGAACGTAGCTAAAGCATGCTCAAAATGTCACCAGGCACTTTGAACATTCTTTACCTACATTCTCAATGAAATGAGGTGGTAACAAAAAAAATAAACTAAAGTTAGTCGAGTTAGCTTTTCCAACTGCTAAGTAGCCAATTAGCTACCAGGCTACAGGAGTGGATGGGTATGCTATGTCACATTGTATCTGCCTACTCCATCCCAAATGACCTGGTCCTTTAGTATCACCTTATTGCAGTTAGGCCAGACTTTTTTTATTGCTTGTTTCGCAGATCCGCCGACAATCATATTTGAAGAATACAAAAAAATATCTGGTTTTTTTTTTATTTCACCGTAGCACCAATGGTTGAAATTCGAAAAAAAATTACATTTTATTTTTTATCTCTATCCGCCTTCCGATGGCGAGACAACGGTTTTCTTTCTGTTCATTTAATTTTTTTCCAGATTCACTTTAATTTAATTGTAAATTAAATCAATTTAATTTTAAAATAAAAAAATATTTTTATTTCTTCCTCCATCTTTGATTCCACATAGTCCTCGAGAAATTGAAAAGTGCTGAAAAATAAAGATTTTTCAGGAGATTCTTAAGTAGCGACATCCGAGGAACAAGCCATTAAAAAAAGTCTGGCCTAAATGTGGAAGAGTGAAAATGTATTAGCCTTATAAATAACTATTTGTAAATCCCAATACTGAGCTAAGTTAAAAGGGCGAGAAATACGTGGCACGTTAAATTAGAAGGATGAGCAACAGCCGTGTGGACACACACACACACACACACACACACACAGTGTCTTTGTTTTTCTCCCGCTCTTTACTCTATTTTTAGTCTCATCTGTGCACAACATGTGTCTGTGTTTATGCGTTAGGAAGAGAAGTGAGTGTGCAGTAACACAACTGTACCCATGTCCAGTAGTTCACACACAGACAGACACACACTATGAAGCAAAGAACCTGTATGTCAACCTGTAAGACGGCTGCTCTAAAAACACGCGCACACACACACACACACACACACACACGTATCCCCCAACACCCCCCCCCCAGGTGTGATATGTTTGTTATTGCTGCTTGTGCACAAAATTACACTTTCATGTTGTCTGCAAACAGAAAAGACCACAGTGCACCTGTGCATGTGCACCAGCCACTTTCACACACCCACACTTCACTAAGTTCAGAAGCATGTGTGAGGGATCTTAAAAGGTTTACACAGGGTAAACGAGGGGGGCAGGGGGGCATGTTTTTGAGGTTTATTAGATTATGATCTTGTTTTGTTTCATTTAGACATTACTAAATATTTCATATATCAGTCACAGTTTAATATCTTACATTTACATTTCTGTCCTTTAGCAGGTGCCCTTATCCAGAGTTGGGAGGTGAACTGGACCTCCTGGTCCATAGTCCAGTACCTTAACCATTAGGTTACGAGTCCATGTTTATAATACAGGGTGAGTCAGAAGTCTGCGTTGTGCGTTGTGGACTTTTCGCTATGGTTGCCAAAACCATTGTTGAGGTTTGTTGGTCGGTGCCGGTTCTTTAGATTATCACTACGTTTCTTATCGTCCAAAGTCCCCGTTTCTCAGAATTTTGTTACGAGGGGTAACAGTCCTGTTTAAAATCTTTTGTGATCTTTCTGAGTGTCGGTTGTTGAAGTCTGTTGCTATGATAAGAAAACTGCGTTCCCTGGACACCATAATCAACAATTCCATTTTCATTTACCTGTGACGAACATCAAAAGTTTAGAACTTTGTGTTAATAACTTTTGAACCACAGGTTATATTACAAATCTGATTGTGACAATGGATTTCTAGTGTTCCTTGATATGCTACATGACCACCTTCCCATTGGAGGGAAACTTGCCCCTGATAAAATATGGCGGCTTTTAAGATGGCGGCCACATAACCTAAAATACAGGCCCCATCGTCCATTACTTGTTGGGATATTCTTATGTTTAATTTTCCCTTTTATTACTAAAATAAAAGGATGTCCTGTGACTTTTTAAGGAACAGGACAAAGAGTCCAAGGTGTTGCCTTGGCATCTTAATTTCCCAGATCTCATTCAGTTTAGAATCTGAGGGATAGTCCAGTCCATATAGACTTTAAGGACCTACTGCTAATATCTTAATGACAGGAAATACAGTTCACCTACAGTACAGTTTGTGGTCTTGTGGAGCTCTTGTACCAAACGGCTCTAAAGGATGGATTTGCAACACTGTGTGATGCTGAGCTGATGTAGGCCAACTCAAAATTGGTCTGGAATTGGTGTAAATTTGTCTGAATAATTTGTCTGTGTTCTTTCCAATATTAGCACAAAGTTCTGCTGTTTTTAAGGGCACTTGTGTACAAGTATATTTAAACATGGCAGTTGAGCCCAACACAGACTCTTGCAGTTCTAGGAAAAAGGGTAACATGTTATGTGCTGATCGATATATATGTATATATATATATTAGATATGCCATATCAACACACAACAAACCCCACAACTCACAAACCATAAATGTGCAGATAAATATAGATAACATTAAACAACATTGCTGTATGTCTGTTTCTTTGTGGCCAAAAAAAACACAGACTGCACTTTGAAGTCCGTGATCTCATTAAAGATTAGTCAGATCATTCAAAATGATGTTTCTTTATTTTGATTGTAGGAAAAATACAAAATTTGATCCTGTCGACATAGTTACAGACCTTAAGATATTCAAGCTTTTCCAAACCATTCACACATAACTGAAAATACTGGAGAACTAAAAATAACACCTCAAGTAACTTAATTTTTAAAAAGTCTTCCTTGGAGCACAGGTATGCTAATGCTAAAAAGTCTGTAATAGCTGCTAGCATTTCATTCAGTTTCATGGTTTTGCTTTTTTTCAGTTGTAACCAAATGCATTTGATTGTATTTGTTAATGCAGAGTAAATGTAGCCCATAATATTAGATTATTGTATGAATCAAAATACAGATAATGACCTGATGCATTCATTCTTAAAGCATACACAGCTTAATGTCCTGTTTAATGAGTTCTGAATTAGTCCATTGTAATCCAATTGAACAAATTAGGACCACTCGTTTTTTACATCTAAAGTATGCCAGGGCAGCCAAAAACATTAAGTAAAGATAAAACTCACCAGTTCGTTTACCAGAAAACGCTCTAAGAAAATGAAATGGTCTATTATTTATTTATTTGGCTTCTTTAACGTCACTATCGGCATCAGTGGCCATGTAAGCGACACACACAAGGTTAGATCCATACACAAGTTTATCTCAACACCAGTTACATATATATATACACAAGTCAATGGCAATTTTGAGTAACCAATTAACCTAACACGCATGTCTTTGGACTGTGGGAGGAAAACGGAGTACCCGGAGTAAACCCATGCAGACACGGGGAGGACATGCAGACTCCACCCTGAGATTGAACCCGGGACCTTCTTATTGTGAAGCAGCGGTGCTACCCACTGAGCCAGCAAATGGTCTATTTTGTTTTAGGTAAGCTTGGTTGGCCTAACCCTAAACCTAGCACCTTCTTCAGTATGCCAAGAAGGCGTTAGATCACTATGGGCCAGCTCCTGTAGTGAAAATCATCAAATTTATTTCAGGAAGGTAAATAGGTAGGAGACCCTCTAACGAGCAATTTTTGGATTGGTCAGTACCACTCTCACACACATATGCATCCTATAACAACCAAGTATTTTGAATTGGCTGATGTTTTTGAATATGTTTATCATTTACACAAACATGTCTGTTACCCCTTCTCTGAAGGAAACATTGATTTCTTCTGTAGTGTTTTCAATCGCCGGCCTTTTGCAAAGAACACAACAGATTGATGCTAAACTGGGACAAAGTTAAAATGCCATCTTGTCTCTCTGCAATTGAAAGTTGGTGTCTTGGAGAACAGGGCTTCCAGCACGGGAGTGAAAATGATCAAGAATGCTGTTCCTAGGCAATATGGAATTATGGATGGTAAACAAGATAGCTAACGCTTGAGTAATTTAGTTACATCCTTTAAATCAATAGTGTGCAAACTTTTACCACAGAGAAAGTCGTAACATCAATAATAGGAACGTTCATTGTGTTAGTCTGAAAAACCTCAGCTTCTTGTCATAAATGATGAACAACTTGTCAGAGCTAACAGAAACCAAGCACTGAATTTGGATATTGTGTAGTGACCTGTACCACCTCAACATCATGTAGTAATTCTTGGAAAAGTGTTTTCATTCCTCATGACACCATGTTAGAGTGACATTTCATCCTGTAATGACACAATGAGGAAGTGATGTAACAAGTAATATACTGTCTCTCTCATTTTCTCTCTTAAATGAGGTACTTTATAAAAGAAACACCTGTGCACACGCTGGCACACACACACACACACACACACACACACACACACACACACACACACACACACACACACACACACTTACTTTAATCTGCTGATCTTGCGGCTAAGCAAAATGAGACGTGTATTCTGCTCGAACGCACCTGCAATGAGCCAGAATACCACAAAGATCCCCCGTAACACTCACCCCGTCACCTACACACACACACACACACACAAACACACACACTGATTCTTATCTCTTCCTAGGTATTGAACAGAGCGTGCTTCTTCCCAGGAAGAAAATGTGTGTGTATGTGTGTGTGGAGATTGGGAACATCAAAACAGGAAACGGTTTATGTCACTGAAACATTCCATTTTTAACACTCTGCTAAAATAAACACACACACACACACACACACACACACACACACACACACACACACATGCTTTTTTAGG
>JAVSBV010044550.1:0-11135 GCA_033117975.1 Parotocinclus spilosoma
GTTTCTTCCTACCATTTTAGGGAGTTTTTCCTTGCCACTGTCGCCCTAGGCTTGCTCAACTTGGGATTGGCCTTTTGGGACAGTGTAATATTGTGAAGCTGCTTCGAGATGAATCAATGATACCTTGTAAAAGGCGCTATATAAATAAATAAACTTGAACTTGAACTTATTCTGGCGGAGCACGTCGAGATTTATCGTCAACACCGGGAAATATCAGAGATAAGAAATACGAACAGTTATGGAGCAGTTATTCCTTTATTATGAAGTCAAAAACCAAAGCTCTCCGTACTGCAGATAAACAGCAGCTCAGATTTTACGAGCAGGACATACAGTATGTGAGAAGAAGCATGAACTTTAGGATGATTCTCCAGGACCTCCAGGTTTCATGAGACAGTTTTTATTTTATTGTGAGGTCTGGAGCAGTTTATGCTCTCTTTTCCTCCTTATGGTGGAAAAACCATGGCATGGGCGTGTCTTGATGACGTTACGACCAGTCAGGTCACTAAACGTAGAGCGTGAAAATCAATCGATAATTAAGTCCGAGATTAAACGACTCGAATGCGAGGCTTTCGGCTCTTTGCTTTTATTTCATTTCTTGACATGTCATCTGTCAGAACAGTAAACCTGCTCTGTGTTCGAGAAACGTGTATAGTTTATACGGCGAGAAACTGCCTTTTATGTGACGGCGCGGCATGTTTTTACATTTATTGATTGACGGCAGTGATGGGCCGATGCGCATTTTCTTTACAACTGGCGATACGGATACAGTTTATTACGTTATATATCATGTCATTGTGTATCGTCGCATCCGAGCTCGTTTTCCGGCCGAAAAAACCTTCGCACAAATGGGCAAAAAAAGAGTTCTGAACCCAAATCTTTAGGATTTCTTTTTCTTTTTTTAAACACATTAAACATTAATACTTTGCCACGTTGGCCTTGTCTTTAACTCAGACTTTAAATCTTCTCTCCTCCAATAATTACAAAGCGATAACCTCCTAAAACTATCTCTACAAAAACGCACACGTTTACAAAAAAATAGGGCCTTTTTACAAAACATTTGTGTAAAATGATCAATAACAGATCAATTGATTAATATCTATTACACACTTTATTTAATAACTTTTATATATAAGCGTATGGTGGCATTGTTGAGGCTTTAAAGTGAGAAACGAGCGACTTGAAGGCTGGCGGCTGCGCTACAAAGACGCCGCTCTTTTTCCTCTGCTCGTTTCTCGTCAGATTTTGCCAAATTAAAAAACAATCCACGGTTCTCGCCTATAGACATCGTCGAGGCGACTAAAAACTTTCGCGTTGAACCATTTACGTAAACGCAAAACGGGCGCTTTGTAAATGTTTTCTGAACAGCTGTGGATTTTTATAGACTAGTTTTTACAGGAATTTTTTTAAATAGATTTTAAAGAAGAACAATGACGTATTCCTTAATTATTATTTCACTATTAACACTTCACACGCTTTAAACCCTACAGAGATTCATCTACAGTTTAATGTACGTCATCGACAGAGATTTATTAACGGGTAAAATTTCACGACCTTACCATGAATAACGTCAGGAGAAACCAAAGCAAAGGAAAACGGCCACGTTCAGGATCTACAAACGTTTTATTAGGTCGTTATTTCTTCATTAGGAGATCTCACAGAGGTCTGATGGCGTTTTTTTTTCCTGCTGGAAAACCTGGAGATGGGAACGTACCAAAAACTGGGAACTGCAGGAAATTCTCTCTCTAGTCACGTCTTCAATTCAGTCTCACACCACATCGTTTGTGCAGGCTTCAGATTTTCTGTGTTTCCGCCGCGGATTGGTTAACCCGTCCAAAAATATTGGTCCAGGCAAGACTAAGCTGTCAACAAATACAAATAAATGAGGGATTTGCATTTTGCAGCTTCGGAACCACAATAAACTTATGTTCCTCGTTTGCAGATTTGATCTCATTTTAGGTTTTTGAGCTACCGAGCTACCTCGAGTCTTGACGGACAGGAGTGTGAATCATTCACACCTTTTTAACAAATATTCAAAATGACTGACGCAAATTACAATAAAACTGCTTTTATAACAGCGTAACGGCCAAAGCAAACTCAAAGGCAATAAACAACAGAGAACTTATTAGGTAAAGCGTATAACATAAATTAGATGTGTTCTAATAAATAATATAACAAACAAACAATAGAGTAAAAATAGTAGATAGTTTATGTGGTATAAACAGTAGTATACTAGTAATGACTAATAATATAGTCATTATAACTGTTAGTACTATATTATTCCACAAAATACTGCTGATTAGTGTTAATCTGCTATTATTGACGTTTTTATAACGTCAAAAATTAAGCACTAAGCAATTTTTGTCGATTAACAAAATGTAAATTGAATGAACGGGTTTCCAGATCCCCAGAAATCCCCCCTGTATAAGTTATTTTATACATTAATGGAGTTATATTATATTATACAGGAGCTGGTTTAGAACAGAGAAATGTTTAGATTAATCCATCATAAGGTAAATAATAAGTTTAATATCATCCATACTTTATTATTAAAACTTACATTACATTACAGTTATCCAAAATCATGAACACAAAGCTTAATTAATCATAAACGTGTTAAAGTATCGCATCATTATTCAGCACTGGGTTGAATGTGAAAACTAAAAGTAAAACACTGACTCTATTGCTGAAAGATTGAATGTTTTCCTTTCGGTTGACTGTCATTACTGACCTTTTTAGGACCCGTGAAGGCTCGTTTACACTAACAATACAGTACTGTCGATAAATAAAGAATAATTAAAACTGTAAGTACTATATTATTCCAAAAAACTGTTGATTAGTGTTAATCTGCTATTACTGTAGTTCTTATAACGTCAGAAATAGAACACTCAGCAATTTTTGTCTTATTAGGAATAATGTAGATTGAATTCACGGGTTCCAGATCCCCAGAAACCCCCCACTGTATAAGTTATTTTATACATTAATGGAGTTATATTATAATATTAACCTTATTTAAGCATAAACACGTTAAAATATCGCGTCATTATTGAGCACTGGGTTGAAAGTGAAAACCAAAAGTAAAACACTGACTCTACTGGTGAAAGATTAAATGTTTTCCTTTCGGTTGGCTGTCATTATTGACCTTTTTAGGAACCGTGAAGGCTCGTTTGCACTGAGAATGCAGTACTGCAGATTAAAAAGGATTAATTATAACTGTAAGTACTATATTATAGCACAAAATACTGTTGATTATTGTTAATCTGCTATTACTGACTTTTTATAAGGTAAAAAATCGAACACGTAGCATTTTTTTTCCTATCAGGAATAAAGTAGATTGAATGAACGGGTTACAGATCCGCAGAAAATCCCCCTGTATAAGTTATTCCACAAATACCGTCAAATATTGAACAATAAGCAATTTTTTTCCTATTAGGAATAATGTAGATTAAAAGAACGGGTTCCAGATCCCCAGAAATCCCCCCCCCTGTATAAGTTATTCTATACATTATTGGAGATATATTATATTATTACGTTTATTTAAGCATAAACGTATCATAAAATAAATGAAAGTATAGCGTCATCATTGAGCACTGGGTTGAAAGTAAAAACTAAAAGTAAAACACTGACTCTATTACTGAAAGATTCAATGTTTTCCTTTTGGTTGGCTGTCATTACTGACCTTTTTAGGACCCGTGAAGGCTCGTTTGCACTGAGAATGCAGTACTGCAGATTAAAAAAGCTTCATTATAACTTTTAGTACTATATTATTCCACAAAATACTGTTGATTAGTGTTAATCTGCTATAACTGTCATTTTTATAACGTCAAAAATCGAAATTTCCTGTTGGGAATAAAGTAGATTGAATTAGGGGGTTCCAGATCCCCAGAAATCCCCCCTGTATAAGTTGTTCCACAAAATACTGTTGATAAATGATAATCCGCTATTATTGTTGTTTTTTTAACGTCAAATATCGAACAATAAGCCATTTCTTTCCTATTAGGAATAATGTAGATTGAATTAACGGGTTCCAGATCCCCAGAAACCCCCCACTGTATAAGTTGTTTTATACATTAATGGAGTTATATTACATTATTAACTTTACTTAAGCATAAATGCGTTAAAATATCGCGTCATCATTGAGTACTGGGTTGAAAGTGAAAACCAAAAGTAAAACACTGACTCTATTGGTGAAAGATTGAATGTTTTCCTTTCGGTTGGCTGTCATTATTGACCTTTTTAGGACCCGTGAAGGCTCGTTTGCACTAAGAATACAGTACTGCAGATTAAAAAAGAATAAAAAGCAGATAAAAGCCGCACTGAGTGAATCATGAGTTTGACCCATGATGTAATGCAGCGTCTAGCAATAATATCTATGGTGTTTCCTAAAGTAGTATACAATCGGTTAGCCTGTTCGAACTCTTTAGAGACGGCTATGTAACCCTTTTCCAGCCTGAGCTCTTCTGGAACGTCCTTGGTTCGTACCGTGAGGGTCGTAAAGATCAGACATTGAAGGTTTTTTAAAACTATTTATCCGTGATGGGTTCACGGTTTTCCTTATTTTATTTCATCCCGTTCTCGTTTGTCCACCTCTAGGCCCTGTGTGAGGCCCGGGTGATGTTTGTGCAGACGTTTTTAGGGCATGCTCCACACTCTATTCTCATCCTTTCCTGGAGTGTAACTCCATTTTTACGACCCACGCACGGCGGGTGCTGCTTTATGAGGACGTCCAGCACCGACAGATTTATTAGACGGTTATTTTTTTATTTTTAGGTCTCGCCCAGGTTGATAAGCAGCGGCTCGTCGTGGCGGACGCGCTGGAATCGATTAAAAAACGTGGGCATGGGGTGCGTTCAGTCCACGGCACGGAGCGTAGCGAGGATAAAGCAGATCAGATGACTTACTGACTCTTAAGCTCGTTTCACCTTCCCTCTTTTTCCATTTCTATTCACATCCTGTCCTGGAGTGTCTTAATCAAGAGCGAAGGAAGAGTTCGGGTTTGAAACTCGACACAAACCAGACTCACAGCTCGTCACACACGTCTTTAAAAAAAAAAAAAAAAAAGAAGGAAAAAAAAAAAAAAAAAAAAACGCTTATTTTCCTGCCATCGGCATACATGCATAGCAATGAATCAAAGAGAGATCAACGATAAAAGACATCAGGAGTCCTGGGAAAGGTTGTGTGTGTGTGTGTGTGTGTGTGTGTGTGTGGGTGTGTGTGTGTGGGTGTGTGCGCGTTATAAAACCGCTCGTTCAACCGTCCCCTCGCACTCCTCCACCTCGAGTACACACACGCTCGGTAGGGAAATGACCCGCTGAAATATTAATGCCACTGCCAAAAAAAGCCCCCCGAATGCCCCACATGCCTCACCCTTCTATCCTGTTACCATAACAACCTATGACTGCACATTTCTCACCCCGCCAAAGCCCCGCCCCCTGCTCTCAAACACCCACACATCCACCGCACAATGACCACACAATGCCATCCGCATCCGCTCGGTAACACAGCGGCGTTAAACAGCTTCGGTTCCGCTTACGCACAGCCATAAACACACAAACACACACACACACACACACGCACACACACACACACACACACGCACACACACGAGCAATGGCAACCGACGATCCAGAGATACTTCATGTTTTGTTTTCAAACGTTTAGAAGATGTTCCTAAAAAAAAAAAAGATTTCGGTATTTCGGTCCGCAGGGACGTCCCTGGAGAAGACGTCGTCTTAAAGACGGTTTATGCTGCTCTAAAATCTCGGTGTACTTTTCTGCATTAATGCTGCATCACAAAAGCGTAAATGACCTTCACCAAGGGTCCGGACCCGACCCCGGACCCGACCCCGTACCATGATAGAGCCTTGCTTTTGGACTTGTTCCTCATAACAGTCTGGATTGTCCTTTGTTCATGTTTGGTCCAAAAAAGATCTGTAATCCTGATTGCTGAGCACAATCCCCAATTTCATGGTGACGGTCCATCCTGGATGCCTCCGAGCCCAGAAAAGTGGGCGGAGCTTTGTGGGCGTGGTTATAACCCGAGGCTTGTTTTTTGTACGGTAAAGTTTTAAGTGGTATTTGTAAACGTAACGCTGTATTGTAGAGCTTGATAACGGTTGGATAAACTAATCCCTTACCCATGTGCTCCTATCAGATACGGATCAATGACCGTGCCGTCTGAGGGAGCGCAGAGAGATCACCCCTCTTCAGGGTTTCTAGGACTGAAATTCCTCCAGATTCGGAATTGTTTCATGATATTACGCTTCCGATCCGTTAGGGCTCGCGCCGTGCGCCCTTTTTCGTTTTTCGCCGCGGTTTGTTATTTTACCCCGATCCCTTAGTGTCCTGTTTCCCCGTTTTTCCCCTACGTCGTTCAACGGCGCTTGTTTTTATTTACCGCGCCGATCTATTGGTTGGTTTCTCTTCGCGATGCACCTGTGTTCTATTTTGTTGATTACCTTTTTGATTATTTAAGACCGGCGATCGTGCCTCCGGATTCCTAGGAGGTCACCCCCGGATCCTCGGCCGTTTTGTGGACCCTCGCCGCTGAAACCCGGTACTGGACCCCCGGCTCCAACGCCGTTTTTGTGGCCCCCCGGCTCCAAAGCCCCTTTGTGGACCCTCGACGCCCAGCCCGATTCTCTGGACCCCCGTTACCCAAGCCGTTTCGGTGGATTCCCGGCTCCTTGGTCGACTTGGGGACGAATTCCCGGACTTCTGGCTCCTTAGCCTTATACTGGACTTTCGCATGGGACGTTATTTGAGTTACGCCTGACACGTTGCTCTTTTGTTACTTTACATTGTGGTCTGTCTGTGGGTTTCCCATCTTGGGCTCCGATTCAAAACCAGTAGGGATTCCGGGGATTTAGGGAGACCAGGAATGGTTTCGAGAGATTTCTGGAATGTCCTATCGTTACACAATCTCTCTTTCTTTCAGGAACATTGCTTATTAACATTCAACACACCTTCTGTCCCCGTGTAGCCTTGTGCAAAAGTTTGTAGACGTCACACGACCTTTCCAGCAAGGAACCGAATTCAGTTCAATTCAATTTGATTTCTATAGCACTTTTTACAATGCTGCATTTTCTCAAACCAGCTTTATAATCTTATAGGATCTTAAAACCCCAATCCCACGTTGAGCAAGCCTAGGGCGACAGTGGCAAGGAAAATCCCTGAAACTGGTAGGAAGAAACCTTGGGAGGAACCAAGACTCAAAAAGGGACCCGACCTCCATGGGTGGCCTAGATGTTAAATAAATAAATACTTAAAAGTATATTAAATTACAGCGAAATTGGGTAAATAATTTTCGAATCGACCCGAGTCATCACACACCACACATCCCGATCCCGATCCCGATCCCGATCCCGGGACAAATCGATTATTTATATCATCATTTTGATTCACACACGCTTCGGTGGAGCACGACAGCGGATTAACGCTCGCTGTTCTACAGAACGCCCGCCATTAGCGTTAGCAGGGCCTAGCGTCCGGACTCGGCTGCCATATTGATCAGCTAATGACTACCACTAAATTGCAGGTTAGCCTGTCCATTAATGCATCGATTATTCATTTTGAGAGACTTCCAAATGAAATACCCCCCCCTCCCCCCCGATATCAAGCACCACGTCTAACCTCTGTACGGCCATTAGCACTCCAAAAACCCAGGACCTCATTCTGTGATCAATGGCCGTGTGTGCGTGTGTGTGCGTGTGTGTGTGTGTGTGTATTACAGGGTAAGATGTTTACAAATCTCGTCCTGCAGCAGTTAAAAGGTTACAAAAAGGGTAAACAGAAGCTGGTGATCCTGTAGGCCGCTTCTAAAAATGGACAGGATGGAGCTTTTGGACTGGGCCCAGTGAGGTCCCGGATAGGATCCAGACCCCCACGGGGTCCTGACAAGGTAAGCAGGGATAAAACTGATTAACAATCGTTTTAATAGCAAAGGTGGGAATCTCTAGGCACCTCACAATGGGTCCATGTCTCCAGAGCCTAGCTGCTGGGACAAACCAGGGAACAGGAACCTAAAGGGGAACCCCGGAGACAGTGGGACAGGTCCAACAAAGAGGGAAAGGACCAGGTCACAAACCCTGGCCTTCCCTGTTCTTATCGACCTCATCTTTAAAGCTGCGCAAAGACCCAAAAGTGCCAGCTTGGCACAGGTACCACCGTTGGGTCCTCGAGATCCGTACCCCGCCTGGCCAGGTCAGCGGTTCCGGACCTGTAATTGGGTAAGCGGACCAGGGTTTGAAAATAAAAAATAAAAAATAAATGCCCTGTTAGTATAAGCCTGTGTTAAAAATAATCAAAGAGCTTTCAAAAGGGAATAATTCCACACCGATTTCCTCCCTTAATTCCACCCACCAGTTTATTGGAAAAGTAATTTCCAATCAGCTCGGCCGTTTTTTACGCCTAAATGGCCGTCCGGACGTCTCGTTAAGAAAACGCGAGGCCTTTTGCGGGCTGAACTGATGAAAGGTAATTGCAGACAGAGTTTAATGGAGTTTTTAATTTAGTTTAGGAGGCGCGATTGGTCAGAAAAGTCGTTGTTTTTCACGCCTTTGCTGACTTAAATCATTTTAAAAAACTTAGTTTAACATCAAAGGCTCCTAAATCGATCCGGTCCCTCCTTTACGTGTCCGGGTTTCATTACCCAAGCTTTCGAATTTATTCTGTTTTTCCGCCTTTTTCCTTTCTCCCAAACTACTGTACACACACACACACACACACACACACACACAAAGTTGTGGAATCTCTTACCATTAATCCAGCGAGCCTCAGGATCGTGTACGTAGAAATCAGGACTGAACAGATCGTCCACCGTTAACTTGGTGTCGCTGCCGGCCAGGTTATCCACTGTTAACACACACACACACACACACACAAACACACACACACACATAACCGTCGTATCAGAAGCCTACAGTAACGACAAACTTTGGTCGCATCTATCAGTGTCTGCACGAGGTCAAACCAGAGCTTGAGATAAAAAGAGTCACCTTACACACACACACACACACACACACACACACACCGAGTGTAAACAACGTTCACACATACACACACACACACACAGTGTAAACAACGTACACACATACAGTACAGCGATAAGCCAAAGCAGGCGAATCAGAAAAAAACGTTATTCATGGAGCTACAGCAGCACATGTTAAGCTCTGGACAGTGATTGGACAGTGATTGGACAGTGATTGGACAGTGATTGGACAGTCTGTTCTCTTAGTGGACATGTTTAAATGTTCAAAAGTAAAGACCTGAGCCACTTCAGCGACGCACAAATCGCTGAAATGATGAACCTGCGATCCAAAAAAGCAAAGGAATCGTCTCGACGTGAAGCTTTTTGCTCTTATTATCAGTACAAAGCTGAACTTTTTTTTTTTTTTTTTTTTTTTACCGCGTTGAGCCACGCTGAGCTTCGTTCACGTTCAGCGTTCGAAACTCTCCCCCTTCTCTAACGCAGCATCTGAGCAGCGGGTCGAACCCGGGACGCTTCGGAAGCTCTGTATCGTGCTTTAGAGGTTCCTTTATAACAGATCGAATTTCGACACGTATTACATTTCGCCTTTTCTTTTTCCTCTCACAAACTCTGAAGCGCTTTCAAACGTCCGTCTTACAACAACGCTCGAAACGAAACCACCCCACTCCGTGCATATATATATATATATATATATATATATATGTATATAAATATATTCTTATATATATAAGAAATCCTACCCCCTCTGTACAGTGGGAATGGGTCACAAACCAGTGTAGCGCCCCCTGCTGAGCAATTAGTATTAGGAGTATTAGGGTAGGTGTTCCTAATGTTTAGGCGTCTCATCTTATTTCTAGTTGATAACTGAACTGGTGCTGAATGAGAGAAGCGCTGTGTAACGCGAATCTGCATGTGTGTGTGTGTGTGTGTGTGTGTGTGTGTGTGTGTGTGTGTGTACCTGGAGTGAGCAGGATGACCGACATGGTTATGAGTGAACACACCAACAGTATGACCAGCAGGGCGATGGCGATCCCCTTCCAGTTCCTCTGTGGAGGGCTCACCCCACCCAAATCCTACAGGAACACAGAAATAACGAGAGCTTAATTTCTGTCACACACACACACACACACACACACACACACACACACACACACACACACACACACACACTAGCTGATATAACTGGATGTTCGAGTGTACATACGGCGCCCCACGTGACTCAGTCCATCCCAAATCCCCATCTGTGTTCATGGTGCGTCACCCGACGCTCAGGGCGACTCAGAACATAGGGACGGAGTAAAGATGATCAGAGGAACTCCCTCCAAACGTTTATAAACGATGTTCCTCAAACAAAGGGAAGGGATTTCCTGTCGATATTTCTAGCTCTACAGACCATAATATCATTCAACGATTCCAAATCTGGAGGAATTCCAGCCCTAAAAAGTACGCCGAACAGGGGTGATCTCTCTGCGCTCCCTCAGAACCGTCGGTTCATCCGTATCTGATGGGAGCACATGGGTAAGGGATTAGTTTATCCAACCCGTATCGAGCGCTACAATACAGAGTTACGCTCACAAACACCACTTAAAACTTTACTGCGTAAAAACAAGCCACGCCCACAAGCTCCGCCCACTGCTCTGGCCTAACAAACAAACTAACAAAAAAACAACAAAGTCCCGTTTTCTAGCGCGACTTCTGAGCAAGATGTAAGGTGGAGGTTTAAGCCTTTCAGTTCTCAGTGCTGACCTCATCCTGCTTGCCGTCTGGAGGAGAAGCTGTGTGCGCGTGTGTGTGTGTGTGTGTGTGTGTGTGTGTGTGTGTGTGAGAAGGAGAGTATGTCCTTGCAGAATGACATTGATTGTAAATGGCAGAACGCCGTCATGCGTGATGCTCCCTCTCCTCCAACCTCCATATCCTGCTCATCTGCCGAAGCTCATGCAGGTTCATGGGTTCATTATAATGTGAATTACTGGGAAGTGAGCTTTGAAAGACACACACACACACACACACACTGTGACACACACACACATACACATACTGTACACAGACACACTCGATTCACACCGAAACCAGAGAATCAATTAAGATTTACAGTCCAAACACTGAGCAGAGCTATAAAAACTAAGGTCATTTCACTCACTCACACACA
>JAVSBV010044561.1:0-11135 GCA_033117975.1 Parotocinclus spilosoma
GTCACTAGGGGGTTGAATAAAACTGATAATGATGTGAGCACAGAAAAGACATTTGTGGTTATTCCATCATAAATATTTTGTTATATTTGTCTAATTTATTTATAATGGATACTGTTTCGCCATTCTGTGTACCGACCCTGGATTGTTTGGACCGCGCTTTAATAAACCACCTGAACTGTATGCTGCATCTGCCTCCGTCAGTCTCACTCTCGTCACGTGACAGTAGACTTCCAGTAGACTACCACGCCCTCTTCCGACCTGCAGCTTGCGGAGCTTCTCGACCATCTGGTAGAGGTAACCCAAGCGGTTCGGCAGCTTATAATCGGCCAGGAAGCCCTCAGCGCCGTAGTTCCCACCGTGAACGAGCTAATGCTGAAAGTGTCACTGCTAACGCCGTCCCTAGGTGTTTCTCTCATTCACCTCCCGACGCTGATTTAGCCCGGGTCGCGCTGCTCATCTCCCTCCTCACTGGTCCCGCGCTGGATTGGGCCACGGCAATCTGGAACAAACAGGGTGAGGCGGCCAATAATTATCGGTGCTTTCTGGATGCCTTCCGGGCTGTGTTTCAACACCCATGTGAGGTCCGTTTCGCCTCTGAGCTGCTACGGGATTTACGACAGGGAACCCGCAGCTGAGTACGCCGTGCAATTTCGCACCCTGGCAGCCCAGAGCGGGTGGAATGAGGCGGCGCTGCTTCCCACGTTCCACATGGGTGTGCAACCAGACCTGCAAAATGAACTTCTGGGTTGGGACATGGACCTGGACCTGGATGACCTCATTACCCTCGCAAATCAAGTTCAATAAGCTCCTGACTTCCCGTCACCGATCCCGTCTGCCTCTGCCGCTACCACCTTCAAGACCTTCCCCGGAGCCCATGGAACTCGGCAGGGCTCGTCTTTCTTCTCTGGAGCGCCAACGCCGTTCTACGCAAGGCCTGTGCTTCTACTGTGGCTCCGATCAACACCTCCGAGCCCACTGTGACCAGGCATCTACCTCCAGAGCCGGCTCTTCGCGCGCAGCTTCACTCACGTGCGCACCCCAGGTGAGTAATCCCCAACTCACAACCTCTTTTTGTCTCTTGGTGACCCTCCGCCTGCCTCACAACGAGCTCTATCTTTCAGCGCTAATTGATTCGGGAGCCCAGGGGAACTTCATTGCCGTTCGCCTCGTCACCTCAGAAAAGATCCAGTGCTCCAACCTGCCGACCGGACAACTTGTCACGGCCGCTGACGGACAGCACCTGGGCTCCGGACCACTCACCAGGATTACCACCCCATTAGAAATTCACGCTAGCGCTGCCCATGTAGAGACCATCTCCTTCCTCCCGATGCCAGGACTTACACAACCGATCATCCTCGGACTCCCATGGCAACACCGTCACAGGTCCACACTTGCCTGGGCAACCAAAGAACTCATCCGCTGGTCCCCGTATTTCTTGAAACACTGTCTCCAACTGCCTGCCGTTCAGCTGAATACCATCCTGCCCGCCAGCGTGGCCGGTACCTTGCCACCCAACGTACCCATGGATTACCACGACCTCGCCCTAGCTTTCAGTGAAGGAGTTCCGACCTCTCTGCCTCCCCATCGGTCCTATGACATTGAGCTCCTGGTGGAAGCACCACTACCCAAAGCTCGACTCTACTTACTTTCCCCCATCTAGGACACCTAGGTTAAGAAGTGTCTATAACTCGGCCTGATACGGCCCACCACATCTCCACTCTCGGCAGGATTCTTCTTTGTTTCCAAGAGTGACTCGTCTTTACGGCCATGCAATGACTATCGGGGACTCAACCGCATCACCAGGAGATACTATTACCCGCTCCCACTGGTTCCCTCAGCCCTCGAACAACTTCGCTCGGATAAATGGTTCACAAAATTGGACCTGCGTAACGCCTACAACCTGGAACGGATCAAAGAGGGGGACGAGTGGAAGACTGCCTTCAGCACCAGCACGGGCCACTATGAGTACCGGGTGATGCCCTTCGGCCTGGCCAATACCCCGGCTGTCTTCCAGGCTTTCATTAATGACGTGTTACGGGACATGTTGGGGCACTTCCTCTTGGCCTACCTGGACGACATCCTCATCTTCTCCTCCGACCTCGCCAAGCATTTTCACAGGTACGACAAGTCCTTCAAAGACTCCAGGATCACCAACTGCGAGTAAAAGCCAAGAAGTGCGACTTTCACACCCAGTCGGTTAACTACCTGGGGTATGTCATCTCCCCGCTGGGTGTGGCCATGGATGACGCCAAGGTAGAGGCAGTCTTGGCCTGGCGCAAGCCCCAATCGATAAAGGACCTCCAGCGTTTTCTCGGCTTCGCAAACTTTTACAGACGCTTTATCCGTAACTTTAGCCAGATTGTCACTCCGCTTCCGTCTTTGCTCCAGGGCAAGCCCCGTGCTCTCCCTTGGCCTCCAGAGGCAGACCTGGCCTTTGACAGCCTCAAGAGAGCCTTCTTTAATGCCCTTGTGCTGGGGCAACCGAACCCGAGCCGCCACTTCGTGGTCGAAGTGGATGCATCGTCAGTGGGAATTGGTGCCATCCTCTCACAGCGCCTCGGGGATCCAAACAAACTAACCCCGCCAGAGCGTAACTATGACGTGGGCGACAGGGAACTCCTGGCAGTCAAGATGGCCCTGGAGGAGTGGAGACATTGGCTCGAGGGGGCCAAACACCCCGTCAATGTGTACACTGATCACAAGAACCTGGAGTACCTGAAGGCAGCCAGGCACCTCATCCTCCGCCAAGTCAGGTGGGCCTTGTTCTTCACCCGCTTCAACCTCATCAGTTACCGGCCGGAATCCAAGAATGGCAAGGCAGACGCCCTCTCTCGCTCTCTCTAGACCAGCTCTGGAGATTCGGAGCCACCATCACCGATCCTCCCGGCCTCCTGCTTCCTCGGGGTCATCCACTGGGACTTCGAACAAGAACTGGACCAGGTGCTCACCAGAATACATCCTCCACCTGGCTGTCCCCCGAACAGGAAATACGTCCCACCAAAATTCCGTAGCAGACTCACCTGGGCACATGTTTCTCCCAGCACAGGCCACCCGGGACAAACCCGCACACTCCAGCTCCTCACCCTACGCTTCTGGTGGAGATGCATGGATAAAGACATCCAGGCTTTTGTCGCCTAGTGCCCCACCTGTGCACAAAGCAAGACACCATGCACCCTACCGGCCAGCCGGATCCACCCTCTGCCCATTCCCCAATGCCCCTGGTCTCACCTGGCTTTGGATTTTGTCACGGCTCTTCCCCTATCCCAAGGCTACACTACAATCCTCACTGTCCTCGATCGATTCTCCAGGTCTGTTCGATTCATTCCCTTTCCCAAGCTGCCCACGGCATTCGAAACAGCAGGAACTCTGTTCGCCAGGATCATCACTATGTTCGGGATCCCAGAGGCAATTCACATGGACCGCGGTCCACAGTTTACCTCTGCAGTGTGGGCAGCCTTCTTTGAGAAGCTGGGAGTAACAGTCAGCCTCACCTCCGGTCACCATTCCCAATCCAATGGCCAGTGTGAGAGGGCGAACCAGGAGCTGGGGAAATTTCTAAGACTATACTGTGCAGTGAACCCATCCGACTGGGCTCGCTTCCTTCCTTGGGCGGAGATCGCCCAGAACTCCCTCCGCCACTCCTCCACCGGCCTCACTCCCTTCCAATGTGTGCTCGGGTACCAGCCCCTGTTCGTCCCGTGGGACCCCTCTCCCTCAAATGCCCCGGCCGTGGACGCCTGGTTTCTGAGGAGCGAGACCATCTGGATGCAGGTTCATCAACGGATCTCTCAAGCCATCCACAGGTATCAGACCCAGGCCGATCGAAGACGAAAACCGGAGCCCAACTACCTACCAGGCGACCGGGTCTGGCTCTCCACTCGCAGTCTACCTATGCAGGGGAGTACTCGCAAACTCACGCCGCGTTACATTGGACCCTTCCGGGTCATTAAGAAACTGAACCCTGTCACCTATCGTTAGTCTCTGCCCTCCCACATGCGCACTCACCCTGTTTTTCACGTCTCTCTCCTCAGACCATGGGTCCCTGGTCCGCTGGCTGACCCCCGCTGGAGGTTGATGATGCCTCTGCCTACTCAGTCAACCACCTGTTGGACTCTCACAGACGAGGTTCACGACTCCAATACCGGGTGGACTGGGAGGGTTACGGCCCCGAGGAACGCTGCTGGGTGGACCCCCAGGACATTCTGGACCCGCTCCTGGTCCAAGAGTTCCACGCCACACACCCGGACCCCTCGGGGGCGTAGTCGCCCTCGCAGATCCACACTCCTGGATCCGTTCGGTCTCGTGAACCCGTTGCGACTCTCTTGGGGGGGATTGTTTTGACCACGCTTTAATAAACCACCTGAACTGTATGCTGCATCTGCCTCCCTCAGTCTCGCTCTCGTCATGTGACAATACTGGTTCGATCATACCAGTATTAATAGTGGTGCTACTAAAAGATGGCGGTACAACCCCAAATCAGAATAAAATTTAGACAGTGTGGAAAATGCAAATAAAAAAAACACGTCCATTCCTACATTTCAGACCTCCAACACGTTCCGAAAATAAAGTTGGTACGGGGGAAATTTTGGGCCAACAATGAGGTAAAAAGTAAATAACGATGGAATTGAAACAGGTCATTCTAATCTGATTTGATTTAAAAGCAGCACTCAGGAAAGGCTGATTGTTTGAGGATTAAAGAGGATCAGAGTAACTCCAGTTTATCACCAAATGTGTGAGAAAATGATTAAAATGTTTAAAAACAATGTTTCTCAAAGATATTTCAGTCCCAATGTCCTGGCTTTTGGACTTCATTTGGTTCCTCATCAGTCTGAATGCTCCTTTTCTTTCTGTCTTTGGTCCGGAGCACATGGCATCCATTTCTTCAAAAAAGTAATACTGTAATACTGATTGGTCTGAGCACTATCGTTGTTTCCATGGTGATGGTCCATTCTAGATGCTTCCGGGCCCAGAGAAGTGGTCGGTGCTTCTGGACATGGTCAATTATGAGGCTTCTTCTTAAGGACCTTTTTAATTCCTCCAGATTCTGAATTGTTGAATGATATTATGCTTTGTAGAGGGAGAAATATTGAAATCCCCCCCACAAAATTAATCCTATCTTTCTTTAAGGAACATTGTTTATAAACATTTCTTACATTCATTACATATTTGGTGATAAACTGGAGTTCCTCTGATCATCTTTATATACAATATATAGTTCTTCAAATCATTATTACCTCTAAATTGCCCCTGTTCCACTTTTTTTAATGTGTTGCAGGCTGAATGTTTATTAACAAAGACAATAAGGTAAACCAGAAAAAACATGATGTTTGTATGGTCTGCTCTGATATAAAAGATAAAGTAAATGTAAGAAACATGTCTAAATGTGCTTATGTTCCAGGGGATGAAACAATTTCATTGAATTTCTAAAATCTTTTGAATGGCCTTGGTGCATTCGTACACTTCATGTTCAGCAGCTTGTAAAGAAGCCTGAACTTTTCGGCCTTGCTGAGGTTCCATCCTGCTTTGATGTCAGAGCCTGTCATCATGGCTTCTCATCACGGCCTCAAGTCTTAGTGTCCTCAGTGTGTCCTCTGGCTCCATTATGCCCCTCACACGGCTCAGCCTGACTTTGCTTTCATATTGTGTTATTTATGTACCGGGTGAGATTTAGGGAAGTACTGCAGGGGCTCACTATTGGGTTTTTGTAAAATATATATTATGATTCACAGCTGGTGTCATCTGTGCAAACAAACAATCTCAATAAATGTCCATGTTCACCATGTGCTCATAAGAGTGAAATAAGGCACTCCTCGGGGGGTGTATGGACGAGCCACTGAGGCTTAAAATTTAAAACACTGTCCTACTGATGCTCTATACTAAAGGTAGTTTTGGTGACGGGTTACAGTTTAATATATACTATATCATAGCAAAACACTTATTAACCTAGATTTGGGCAAAATCAATCATATAAAGCTTATTTAATAATAAAGTGCCTGAGCTCTTAGAAGTGGGCGGAGCATTTGGACCTTGTTAACATGAGGCTTCTTTATTGCACAGTAAAGTTTTAAAATGTATTTATGAATGTATCTCTGTATTATAGAGCTTGATAAACGTTTGATAAAGTAATCCCTTACCCATGTGATTCTTTTAGGTATTGATGAATGACGGTCCTGTGCCGTCTGAGGGAGCGGAGAGAGATCACCCCTTTTCAGCTTAGGCTTTTTAGGACTGAAATTCCTTCAGATTTTAAATTGTTTAATGATTTTATGTTCTGTAGAGACAGAAATATTGAAATCTCAAAATAAATACATTCTAAATATTTGGTGATAAACTGGAGCTTCTCTGATCATCTTTACTCCTCAAACACTCAGCCTTTTCTGGATGCTGCATTTGGACCAAATCACCTGTTTGAAATCATATTATTATATAGTGTTTTTAATTTATTACTACCCCTAAATTGCACCGGTGTTAGAGAGAGCAGATAAAATGAGGTCGAGCAGGAAAAAAAAACATGCAATATCTCATGTTTATACTGTCTGCACTGAAATGAAAGATAAAGGAACTGTTTGATCTCGGTGTTCCACAGGGGTTTGGGCTGGGATGAGAGGATGCCGACAGTCTGTGTTCCTAGACTACAATTAATACAACTGAACTGAATTTAGTACATATTTCGTTTATTTAATTAAGTTATTACTCTGGTTTAAACCTGTTCAGTCTGCTTTGTTGGCATTTTAAAGGTAAGCCCATTACGCGTATCCGTAAACTGCCAGCAGACCGTCCAGAATCAATAGGTTTCAATTAGCAGGGGCTTGAGGTCAGGGGTCAAACTTGCACAGATAACTGCAGACACACAAGGAGAACGCGGTCTAGTAATCTGTTCAGTGGACAAAACAGTGGAATGTCCATCAGTCTCCCATCACCCACACACTCAGCAGCAGCTCCTGCACTGTGGACGGATGACTCTCCGAGTCATATTCACAAACATTCACACATATTCAAACAGCAGAGCCTTCACTGTCAGGAAAAAAAGCAGCCTGCAGCCTTCTGGAAGCGAGCAAAGATGTCTGACGGCAAAAACGCTGACTTGATTTCAGTTCAGACCGTTGATTAATATGTCCCACCTCACTGGATTTGATACCTTAGCTTCAATGTTCAAGGCTTCAGGGAATAACAAAATGCCTTCTGAGACTCGGCCACCTCGAGAGAACGTTTTTATTAAGCACAGCCCTGACTTAATGCCTGCGTTTTTCTAAACACAGCAGCTGGGAGCAAGGCCGCGCTGTGCCGTGTCTGATTCCTGTCTGATTAATACACATTGATGGATGATTCTGTACCCAGTTTGATATCGTTGCAATAAAAAAACAGCAAAAAAAAAGCTTTTCTCACCATATATCTAGATAGTGGAGGGAACTCTTATGGAATAAAAACAATCATTCACATGGCTTCACAGTTGCATTTGGTCCAGTGGTGAGCTGTCGCCTCATTAAGTCTTGCCCGTTTGCAGCAAGCTCATCCAATCTAACGCCTACGTCTCTGGACTCGCACCACAAAAGAAATGAAGATGTTTTTGGGGTCGTATCGATTCCCGGTGCCTGCAGGATAAATAATTCAGTTTGCACAGTGAGCATTGGATTCATTGCTCTCAGCTAACTTCAGGGTGCAGCAGAGTCTGCAGATCAGCATTGATCCGAAACAACAGTGCAGGAGAAAAGGAGTAGCAGAGGGCCGGATCAGCTATTATCGTGGCATGAATCCAGCAGTCTGCCATACTAAAGAAAAGGCCTTGATTAGCCACACGGGCTCCCTGGACCTTACCAAATGTCACCCTGTTCAAGCTCCAGAGGGAGGGAGGGACAAAAGGGAGTGCAGGTCTGTCCTTTTCTGGCATGCTTCATCTTTGTCCTGTGACCATATGACTGATATGTGGCCTGGTCCGGGGCAACTAGGGCTAGTAATGAATAAAAAACTAAATAGTGATGTGATTTTTAACAGGTGATTATAATTATGGTTTGGTGCAAAGGCAGAGTCCAGGAAAGGCTGAAAAATGATTAAAATGTTTATAAATCAAGTTATGCAAAGAAATATTGGAAGGGATTTCCATGTTTCTTCCTCTACACCAAGGCTTTAGAGCAACTTAAGCTGCTTTCAGTTATCAGGATACGCTGTGCCTCCAGGGACTCACTTCTAAGGACTTAATATTTTAAATCTTTTATATTATTTAGTCTAACTGTTATTATTTGCTTCATTTTGCTATTAATTAAAAAAAGAAAAAAAAATTCAATTTAATTCAATTCAGTTCAAATGTATTTCTATAGCGCTTTTTACAATGGTGCATTGTTTCAAAGCAGCTTTACAATATTATATTATCTTAAAAGGCCAATCCCAAATTTGACTTTGACTTTGGCTTTCAAGGCGACATCTTTTCCAGGGATGTCCATGCATTTTTCAACAAGACAAATCATAAATAGTTAGGACCAAAATATCGAAATCCCTTCCAGACTTTTCTTTCTTTCTTAGAGGAACATTTGGTGATAAACTGCAGTACCAAATCATGCTTATAATAAGTTCATTATTTAGATTTTGTTTTGTTTTCGTTATTGTTTGGAATATGTTTTAGGCCTAAAATACAGGAAAGAAAAAAAGCCCAGTATTATCCTTTTAACTTTTAAAATATATATTAACTTATATAAGTAAAATATATTTTACTTTTTATGATTGACTACTGTACCACAATCCAGTTTAAAGACTGTATGCTTGGACTTCGGCATGATCTTCCCCATCACATTTTATTCCATCCACCAAAAAAAAAGTGTTTAATTTTTTAAACCCACTACTTTACCTTGACATTGCAAACCGAACCCGGGATCAAACACAGGGTCTCAGGACCCACAGATGGCTACTGAGGGTGGACAACAGTGGACTGTGAGCAATAATGCATGTAAGCTTGGTTCTCTCAATGCATGGGCTGCATAGTGTTGCTTTTAGTGTGCCTGACTGTAATGTTTAGCAAAAGCTAATCCTTTTTAGACCCACATACGGTTTATATTAACAGAAATCGGTCGTGATCAGGCGTAACGATAACGACGACAGCGAGCTTGATAAACACATTCAGATCTAATGACGTGTTTCAATGAAGAGGATCGGAGAGTAAATGGTGCTTCATTCTTTGGCGCAGCACCCAGTCACGACACAGCACACACACACACACACATCGTATCCTTCAAATGCAGATTAGCCAAGCTCATCGGCGTAACACAGAGAGGAACGCTGCATGAGTAATGGAACTGCCACTCTGATATTCTGCACTGGGAATATCTGCTAATTTATCCCTTCGAATGATTTCAGATTGATTCTGGCTTTGCTCATTATGCTGCTCTCACCGTCAGAAGGGTTTTTAGGAGGCGTTCCAAAAAAAAAACATGAGTGAACGTAGCTGACTGGGATGGGTGATCGTGTTGAATATCAACGGATATCAAATCTGGTGCCTTTCCTTCACTTCCTGCTGTTTTATGGACTATGGAAAGTTCAGTACCAACACCAAATGTTAAAAATAAAGTGTCCAGTTAATACAGTCGATTCTGGTTAATGGGACCCCATCGAGACGCGATGGTTTTGGTCCTAATAACCAGCTGGTCCGATTAAATGAGCATGCCCTATGTTACAAGACGGGACGTGCTTTGTAACATACTAAATGTTTATTAAACCTTTGTTGTGTGATTTACATTTTAGCGAACGTACAAACAAGAATTACTGTTGCTTACAAACTTTGTTCATTAAAAAAAAATTTGCAAACAAGTTTTTCGAAACGATCTACAACACAATGTATAGGTACTCAGCCTGCGAAGCCTAATACTGTAAAAAACAAGTTTTTACTAAATTCCAGCCACCGTTTGAAGAACTTATCCAGTGTGAATTGATGCGCTTTTGCAGTGGCTAAGTGGCGACTTGTGGCTTCTTTTTTTGTTTTATATGAAAATGTTAGGCAAAGACCTGTAGGTGGCAGTAGAGGGCTGGGGAGAAACTTTGGAGTTTCTTTACGGATATTACATACTGTACACATTTTTTGGTCCGATTGAGCGGAATTTTGGTCCAAATAAGCGAATAACATTACACATATATAATAGGATTTGTTTCGGTACTTTAGGTTTTGGTCCGAATAAGCGGCTGGTTCCATTAACCGGTGGTCCTATTAACCGGAATCGACTGTAATAATTAGGTTTAATTTGATCTGATTGGGTCATTTATGTTTAAATCGAGTTTGTTTCCATATATAGTTCTGTGAAAAATTGAAACGTTCATCAGTCATTAACAGCGAAGTGGGGACACCCCATGTCTAGTCACATGACAAGCACAGGCCCAGGAACACAAAGTGGAGAAAATAATCTTATAACCTGTACTTAATGGTGCACATGGATCGGGTCCTCCACCTGCTGAGCCACTCGGGTTCAAATCCTGCCTCTTACTACCTATAGGGAGTAGTTTCTCCACGTTTTTGTCCATCCAGAGGCTCCTGGGACAACGGAAGCATCGTCATCCCAGAATGTCATGTCCTATTAAAGCCAGCGAGAGAAACAAGACTGATGGGAGGCGTTTAATCGGATGTGCTTTTTGCTGTAGAGATTCTTGTCAAGCATAATTAGCAACAACAAGATGCTCGCGTCCCACCGGGAGACCTCGACTGTGGTAAACCGCGTTTAAATGTCACTCATTATAACAATTATACAGACGTTGAAAGACGTCCGCTCTGAACCAGTTCTGTTCTGAAATTGTAGCTTCAGTTCTGGAACTGGTGTGTATTCTGCAGGTGTGGGGAACATGAGAAGCAATGTGAGATGAACTGAAGATACCTGCTACCTCACAGTGTCCACATTATCCTTTAAGTTTTGGTTTGGTTTAAATAAACGATGCAGGCTACAGAGTCCAGACCCCTTCCCACCATCGAGTATCTCACTCGCTCACTCGCTCACTCACTCGCTTTCCTTAAGCACATAAGACTATTTTACTGTGTTTAGTTTACAGGACTTTGTTTACAGTTCTGTGGTGGCCTAGTGGTTAAGATACTGAACTTTGGACCAGAAGGTCCAGGGTTCAAATCCCACCTCTGCCACAGTTGGGTCCCTGAGCAAGGCCCTTAA
>JAVSBV010044572.1:0-11135 GCA_033117975.1 Parotocinclus spilosoma
GGTTCTCCTCTCTCCACGGAGGAATGCTGGAGCTCTGACAGAGTGACCGTCGGGTTCTTGGTCACCTCCCTGACCAAAGCCCTTTTCCCCCGATCACTCAATTTAGACGGCCGACCAGCTCTAGGAAGAGTCCTGGTGGTTCCAAACTTTTTCCATTTACGAATGATGGATGCCACTGCAACTTAACAAAATGTGGAAAAAGTGAAGCGCTGTGAATACTCTCCGGATGCACTGTATGTGTGTCTAACTTTGCATAAATACCTCAAACCTTCAATGACTTGTACTACTCAAAGCCTGGAAAATATAAAATGGGAAAAAAACTGTATATTAACAGCTTTTGTAAGATATAATCTCATATCTCATTTGAACATTGTTAAGGTATTCTTGAACTAAAAACTCAGTAAAGATTAATTCACTTATAAACAATTCATTCACAATGAATGGTTGGTTTGGTAAGCAGCTCAAATGGGTTTTCTGATTTATTTTAAATAATTTTATGTTTACTAAAGGATACAAGCATCAAATACCATGGGTGTATATTGAGACTTGACTTCCATTTATTAAAAAGCTTAGAACAGCATTCATTCATTTATTTTCAGTTACTGTATTCATGTTCTCAGTGACACACTGGGTCTTAGGCCTATGCTTGAAACATTGTAAATGAGGAAGACAATCTATAAAACATTTTATGGACAATCCAGAGTACCTATTTCACTGACACTTTCAAACCTCTTGTGTCTTGCTTGAGCTGTGATGTAGCAACACCAAATTATGTATTTTCTCTGCCCATGATATAACATGGCAAAAATGGCAGAAGGACCATTTTCACAAATCATTACAGAAGCTTGTAACATTTGGTGGGGCTACATATACAGGCATCATATCGCTATACAGTATGTATTATTTGTGCCACTGCATCCGCGAGTGACTCAGAACAATGCAATAAAAGCCATTTGTCCAATTAATGTTAGTCCTATCTTTTTAACACATTAATTTTTTAATTAACAGATTTGTTAAACAAAGACACAACAGCTTTAATAAGTATCTAATTGGTTTAGTTTGGGCCTTCAAAGCAGACTTTACAAGCTGTGCTGTAACAAACAGCACAATATATTCATGTCAGATAAATGTGTGTACATCCATATACATGTATTTAAGTGAGTGTGGGTCTGCAGAAAAAAACGGATCTGAATTGCACATTTCTTAGCGAGAATTGCCCAAAGCAGTAATCGTTATCAAAACAAATTAATATACATGCACACGCTCAGAAATACCAAAACATTAAGGCCATTATGATATCAGATCACGTTAGTCAGGGTAGATGAGAAACCCACTAAAGGTACTGTATTTGTTGGTATTTCCCCCATGGACTTTTCCTCCATCCAGCTGCACAAACACCTCGTCCCCTACGTCTAAGTGGAGGATAACGCTATTGGAGGCGTAGTCATAATTCTGGTCTGCATCCTGTGCAATGGCACTCGCCCTCACCTGAAAGAAAGTTTCACATGTTAAAATGCATTATAACAAACACACAGAGAATCATATTACCTTTCAGATAAATTTGATTTGGTTCTTAAAATATCGACACGCAGCATACGCTTAGGCAGAGCAGCTTCAATCTAGCTCAAATGATGAATGATGACTGCAGTTGCTCAAGTTGATCAAATCAAGAAATCACCTTCTTCTTGTTCTCGTTCACTCAGGCTCACTACACTTTCTCCTCTGTGCTGTAATGTCATCTGTTTCTTCAAATAGATGAGATGGGCAATGACCTACAGCCCCACATCGCACTGGACATTAGACAGTATTCTCCCTCTTTCTGTCTGTTGCACATAAGGAAGAAGTACAAGGAAGGTGTAGAAATTGTTTGTCCAAATAAGTCTAAACAAGTTTATTGGGACAAGTTTATTGATCCATGTGATGCATGTAATTCAAATGAAGGCCCCTTCATGGTAACTAATTTGGGCACAGACGTTGCAGTCTGTAACATGCCTGAGGGCTCACTCACGGACAAATTGCACTGCATTGGATTTTAAGTATAAGATACACAGTTCAGCTAAAGAAGTAACAAAGTTCTCTCTCTTTGTAAAGATTTGATGTAAATATGCATACACTAATGCACGTTTTATTTACCTCATTTAACCTTTGCATCTAAGAACATGTCATTTGGGCAGTCTTAGGCTCAAGGAATTTGATTAATTCCTGATTCCCTATGCTTTACATTACATTAGACGTGGTTATTGGATGCGTCTGCATCTCTGCTTTCCGGCTAATTGAAGTCAAGCGTAAACACGAGTGCGAGGAATTCCATCAAAACGCTTTAGTCAGTTAACTGTGCGTGTCTTGTCTCCCCTAAAAAAATAGGTTTCCTGGATAAGATCAACAACCATCAAACATTAGTCAGCGTCGGTTGGTGGAAATTACCGGCTTGGCAAAGACGACACTTGCTTCATCAAATCGTTTCAATGAACAAAGTTCATAAGCAACAGTAGTTTTTGTTTTTACGTTCGCTATACGTGTAAGTCACACAATAAAGGTTTAATAAACATTTAATATGTTACATAGCACGTCCCGTCTTGTAACATTAACGATCGCATCCCGATGTGGTCTCATTAACTGGAATCGACTGTACTTCATCTAGACATGCATCTTAATGCTTGTGACACTCAATCTTCTCAATGTTAATGTTTGGGCATGCAGATATCACAGTAATGCTGTTTGCTTTGTTGTTTGTTTTTCAGAATATTTATGATCCTCTTTAGTAATTAAAAAGTTTTGTTTTAAAGATGCATTTTTTTTATTTCAAAGATGTTACATAATTAATTCAAATTAGTGAGAGCGATTTTATTACAGAAATGCTGCAACTACTAAGTCTGACACTAACCATAACCCTCATTAAATCATATTGATACAGTAATACAGACACAGTTTTACACACTGGGGGGCAGAATTGAACAATGTAGAGAAAAACAGAATAATGTGATTTTATTGCTACACATATGATCACAACATTTCTTTTGCTATGTTGTAACAAACAGTGAAGCTAGTTTTTGGCAATATGTTAGAGGTGGTGTCTGGTTTTCTGTGTTCCTGAGAGAGCATGTGTTAGCTCTTAAACTCCCAGGTTGAGCTGTGGTAGGGAGTATGATCTAGCATTTTGAAATTGACCATAAATAGATTGGCACAATAAAACACAAAGTTTTAAATAACTGATCATATTGCAGGGTTAGCATGCTGTACTGTGCATGGTGCGCTTTAATATTTATTGCATAGGCCGTGATAGATCGATCTTTTCCTTTAATAAATGAGCTATAACTAAATGTTTGATGGCGCTGTTCATTTAATGAAGTAACATTAGGGTCCAGCATGAGTTGTTGTTCTGGGTGTATTTCAGTCCTGTCTCTAAGCGGATCGACATTTTCTCATGTTGCCCTTAATTCCACTCACATCCTCTCATTAATTATCCCTGTCTCTCCTCATGTCTCTTCATCCTCAGAAGCGCATCGCCATTTTCCCTCGCTCGTTTCTGAATGAGATGCAGGTCACGCACGTGTCTCCCCGACCTGGCGGGTGCAGACTCGTGCATCCCTGTCCACCTTAAATCAGATTGATTAGCAGAGCGAGGTGGCAGCTCCCATGGGAAGCCTGTGCTGTGGGGGGGGAGAAAAGCGGGCCCCATAATTGCTGCTGGCAGAGGCTTGGTACTGCTCCTAATGGGGCCCACTCTACAATAACCAACTGTATCACAATAAACGGAGTCCTGCACCAGACACTGTGCTCAAATAGAGTCACCACATAGTAGGACTAGGAGTAATTTGTATGTGTCTTTGGGAGAAAGTGTTTTAGAGAGATGTTTATGTTGGTGCCAGACAGAAGGACAGAGACAGAGAGTGAGAAAGAGAGACATATATATCGGTATAGTGTCAATAATAGCGTCAATAATATGTGAAAACACAAGTAGTGTACTTTATTGACAATATTGCATTAAAAAAATGCCTGATATTTATTTAATACTTTCAGGTAACAGGTAATATTTTACTCCAGAAGAATTCATTATCAAATTAACTGTTTTGATTAAGCTATAGAGGTGTGTAATATTCATCAAAATGAATGTACCATTTATTTATTAAAACAGAACATGATGTACAATGTATTATAATCTGACATTTCGTCCTTACATGTTGGTGGCTGGTGGCTATTTTACAAAAATTGCAACTTTCTTTTGAAAAACAACAGGAAACAAAAGCGTTGCTTTGGGATACTAAGTTTAAGATTATGGTTAGGTGTGGTTATAACATTAATTAACTATAGTATACTGTGTCAATTGAAAGTTCATATAACACACTTGTGTGTTTGTATATGCACATTAAATATTTAGTAAATTAAACTCAATTAAATCTGCAATGATTAGAGCTGCATATTAGATCAAGGTATGTTGTTTGCAGGAAATCCACACAGACATGCAGGGAACATTTAAAACCCACACTGAATCAGAGTTGAAAAATGAATATGGAAATCTGAAGCTGTCAGGCAGCAACACTAACCACTGAACTAACTTTCCTCGCCAACAATTCATATCTATATATGTGCATGTCTTTATTTGCATTGTTATACAGTGTTCACAAAAATTAGGGGATATTTCAGAATATATAAAGAATATAAAGAGGATCCCGCAAGAACTGCTAGACAATCTGATCCTATCCATGCCCCATCACTGTCAGTGTGTTTTGGAAGTCTTGTGTGGCACTCTTGTCCAGTTAGACAAGCTTCTGTTTACCCACATAAATATGTCCCTTGCTAATCACAATAATTGAGCCATTTTCGTAATCAAACAACCTTCTTTGACTTTTCATTTGCTATTTTGATGGTCTTGTTTAATGAGATAAAATCAAATGCGAATTTTTATTGCTTTATATTCATTTTGAACAATCCCCTAATTTTTGTGAGCAGTATAATATATATTTTTTCACTTAAATTAAAAATAATGTAAAATGTATATGCAAACAAGTATAAAATGCTTGTAGTATGGGAAATTCAGGTTAACTAAAACGATATATTTTTTTTATTTATTAAAATTACACTTTTGTAGAACTTTAAATAAAGTATGACTGCATAGTATAATTTGACATTAGAATAACTTAGCATATTTAATTAGGCACATACATTTAAATATTCAGTCATTGTATTGTATTAATGATGCCTGTCAATATTGTACACCTGATAGTCACAGAAAGTGTGTGGTAATGTAGTTTAAATCAATGTCATACCGTCTTCTCCCAGTCCTAATAGGCAGAGATATTTCCAGCAGATATCTGTAACATTAACCTGTCACATGCATTTTAATTTGGCATATTATATAGTGCATGTAGCCATTGTACAGTTTTGGATGCAGTCATAGACTCTGACAGAAGACATAATGAAGCTAATTAAATATATCTCTGGGGAACCTCCACATTAACTCTGTGATTAACTAATTCCTGTGTGATCCACTCTTTCTATAATTCTATGTTAAGCAGAAAGGCAAGTCTCAGACTAACATTTAAAATGCTAATTGGTGAAATAACGACACATCTCCTTGATCTGGCCTCTGTGTAGCTCAAAGCAATTTGCAGTGAGCTACTGAGCTGCTGTCTTATTCAGAAAAGGCCAAGGCTTTAGCTGTTATCTCGCTATCAAAAATAGCATAATTAACTAATACATGTTCACTAATCAACTGCACACATGTTGCAACTAATGATGCAAACAAATAATCTGGTTTATTAAAAATGTATGTGTGGCTGTGACTGAAGAGACTTGTGGAAGTAAGGGAGAAAGAGAGTGCAGAGAGACACTGTCTGGTAAACCACTACTTTTTTTCCCCCAAGTATCAGTAAGAGAAATAACAGAACTGAGGGATGGACCTAATAGTGGCCATACTGTGGCATTTTATGGCATAACTCTGTGAATTCTGTGAAGTGTAAACCTACTTTACTCATTATAAATGTATTAATCTTTCAAAATGAAATATCCCATAATAAAATATCCCGTAATTTTCACAAGCAGTGAATTGATCATTTATGTATAGTCTATGATAGATCAGAAAGGAATAAAGAGCAATTACAAATTTATCCTGAGCTAAATGTTTTCCCTCTTCAAGAGCTAAAAAATAACTAAAAATAGCTAAAACTATCTTTCCCCATCACTAGCATGAGCAGATCTGTCTCTATCTCGCTTTCTACTGCACTGTGATGTTCAGCACTGCTGAAGGCTAATTGGTGGTTCAATTGTCCACAGGTCCATTAGAAGCTTCCTAATTTGCTGCTGACTGTGCACAGAGATCGCTTTATACTGTATATTTTATACTGTCTGAATATTTGAATAGCGACTTGGATATGAAATAGATTAAGAGCGTATATGTGAGCAAGTATGTGCAGAAGTGTGTGACAGGATGTCCTTTATTGGCCCTCTTCACAAAAGCCCATTGACGTTAATCTTGGCGTTTGTATGAGTTCGACCTTTAGGATGCTCTATTCAAAGGGCAACAAAAACACAGGAAACTGAGAAAGCAAGAAAACGCAGAGGAAAAGGATAACAAGGTGAGGTCTGAAGGCATGAGCAGTCCGTTGCAGGAGACTCCAGTGGGACATTTCCTATGAGGCACTAAATCTCTTATATAGTGTATCACCGCCAGCTCCAATTCTATCACATCCACTCCAATGTGGACTCAAATCACCAGCTAAATTAATGACTTGATTGGAGGAAGTAAACTCATTAGTTGTGGTTTAATTGGCAGAATGTTAGAGCCTGTGCTAACACCTCTCACTGTAATTAGCTGAATGCTATGCTGACAGCACCAGTGAAAGAGAGGGAGACAGGGAGGGCGGAGAGAGAGTGAGAGTGAGAGAAAGCACGAGAGAGAGAGAGCAGAAAAAAGGGTACAGATCAGGAGAATGCTTTAACACTTTAGAAAATATATTAAAGTACAAGGCAAAGTAAGTACGAAAGTGGAATAAGGTGTGATGTACATGTGTACATAGCCACACATTAATTCATAAATCAGTTTAGTTGCAGTTATATCTAACTCTCTTAGAATTACAGTAATTTATGTATATCACACTGAATATTTCACTTTATACAGTAAGATGACCTGACTTAAGTAAGTTGTGAAAATGTGTCACATCTTAACATTCTAATATTTAAAAAGCTAAAAAAATATTCTGCATCCATAATCATAGAATTCTTGAATAATTTTTGATATATTGTGGTCTAGTGCGGCGAGTGGCTTGTACAAGTCGTGTATATGTGATGATGGATATTGGCTCACACACTACCTTTAATATACTGTTTCCATAAACTGACCATTTTATCTTAATGTTATCTGACTGAATAATGTTAGATCTGGTTTATCGGGATTTTTATGGATGTTGGCACACCACAAGCTCCCCATTGACATGTTTATGTACTCCCCATTTGTAAGTTTATTAAGTTGCATCACTTTGACAGAACTGCCCAGTAACTTGAGATTAACATCATCATTACACACAACATCATTAAATAAACAAAAAATAAATTCTGACCTGTATCTCTGACATTCATTATATGTGACACTCTTTTCGTTATTTTTTTTGCTCATCCATCTTACTTAGACTCCTGTGATGGTGGCTACGGCCCTGGCCTCGCTGCAATTCCCTATGTTGACCTGTCTACATTTCTCTGATAAGCCATAGATCTTGCTGTTTTTTTACTCATCTCTCCACCATCCCACACAATCCTGTATCCAGCCAATGATCCTAGTGGCATGTTCACTATTGTATTTTTGGTTTACAGTGTTCAAAACATTTAAGGCAGGATCCACTGTATATACCCCAAAACACATTAAGATGCAGTCTAGTTCCTACACTGATTTTGTTTCAGGGACCTTGAAAGGGATTAAATAATTTAACTGGGTTGAAGGATAAGTGATGAGGGCACAGACTAATAGTGATGTGTGTGTTTGTTTATCTGCGTGTCACAGGTGGAAGGGAGGAATCTCATCTTAAAGACATGAATGATTTAACAGTAGTGGAAAGCAACAGAATGACATTATATGACAGCATGCAATACATTGAATAAACCCTGACACATGGTCAGTATGTCTGCATTGCTTTCTCTCCCTCTCTCTCTCTCTCTCTCTCTCTCTCTCGCTCTCTCTCTCTATCTCTATCTATCTGTCTCTTTCGCGCTCCTTTTTTCTTTCAACTCTCACGCCTCCATTGTCCTTTTACATTTAATAGAGCTGGTGTTAAATCGATAACCAGCCTGGCTGTGGCCTGTAATATGAGTATGGTAGTGTATATTCCGCTATAAAACACTTTGTGTTATATGGGTGTCAGGGGAGCAGTTGTGGTACTCCTTTAGCGTGAAGATTTAGAGGGAAAAACTGTAGATGCTGACAGATCTCTGACTGGATGATGTTTTATTAGGACATTCTGTACAACAGACAACAACGGTGATGTCTTTTACAATAAATTTCAGACAGCTGAGCCAGTGCCATTTTAAAATATATTTAATGACTAATGTTTGGTTTGTCATTTGGACACTTTGATTTATTTAGGTATTTTGTGGCATTTCAGTTGAGTTTAGCATTGTGTCCTTATTTAAAAATATATAAATAGCCAACATGGTTTCCTTTGGCTATGTGCAAAGCAAATCTAACACAGCAATTAAATCTATAATTCAGAGCAGTGTATGATAGTTGTAAAAATGTTTAGTCTGATGCCATCTCTTTACTAACACAACATACAAATGAGAGTTTCCTACTGATTCGGTATTTAATTCCTGATCACGGATAAAAGCACTCCCATATAATTTACCCATATCTATTCTCCACAATTTTAAACATTACTTTATGGTGACTGTGGTGGCATGAACACTACATACCAAAAATGTCATGTTTCCCCAAAACATATATACATACAAACAAATATATACAAACAATAGTATAGAGTTTGTTAGCCCTTTGCTTCTTAAACAGAACTGTCCCTTTTGAGAATCATATTTTTAACATGACTATAAGGTCAGGCACTGATGCTGGGCACTAAGCCCTCGCTTATTAATGACAGGTAATTTCGAAAAGTGTCTTAAGGAGTTCAGGTCAGGACTTGACAGGCCAACAAAGTTTTCCAGCAAATTTGTCTTTATAGACTTGAGTCTATATCCAACACATTCTGTTGACACTTTTTATGGAGATTCCTTGTTTATATGCTTCATATTATATATGAAATTCATATTATGAACTTGTGAATGAAGGCTGAGATAACAGACATCAATAAGCAGAAAGGCTGACTACATAGTTTTGGTAATACAGTGAATTTAATCAGATTAGAATTCAATTTTAAAATTTGGATTATTGTGTTGTTTTCTAAACAGTTATAGTTTTATTATATCTTTAGTGGTTTACCTGCTACTTGTTCATTAAATGGTACTAAAATGAAATCATAATGTATTTGCATTATTACTTTAATCAGCATAAATGACAGATGTTATGCCATGTTATTTACATTGCGGGCCTATTGATGCATTACTGCAGAAGCTCATAAGGGATCTCTGTCAGAAAGAGATGACTGTGTGTGTGTGTGGCTGTGTGTGTGTGTGTGTGTGTGTGTGGGCTTGTGATGGAGGCTGTGTATCAACACACATTAACGAGGGAATTTTTCATCTTTCTTTGGATAACCTCTACTTTTTTCTTCTCTGTACTGTGACTCAAATCAAAACTGAACAGTTGATATGAGAGCAACTGAATCCCTGATCCATGTCATGTTTCACCAGATGGAAACTTCTGTTTTCGTCTGCTAGTTCTCTTATACTTTCTGCTCATTCAGTTATAATAAGTCCAATGGTCCTATGAGGTCTACAAACAGCTGTTACATTAAATTTTGCCCCAGAGATTTTCTTTGAAATAATTGTTTATTATTTTAATTAGTCAGTTATTGTACATACCCTCCATCAGTATTGAGTAAGTTCAGTAAGGTGCGCACTAATCAATTTGTTTACATGTTAAACCCATTAATCTTCTTAGTGAACAACAATCTGTAAGACACATTGGGATTAAGGTTGTGGTGGATAGTAATGCCTGCCCTTTTGTCCCTTGTATCCACATTACCCTTTTTAAAAGTTGTTATATTTTTTTAGCTATTCCTTAATAAAGGGGATGTGCATAAGCATTACTTAAATAAAACGTACTATAACAGCAGATTTTTATGGTATTAGAATAACAGAAAGTCCATTTTTCGTGAAAATGTAAACCAAATATATGTATATGTGAAATGTTTTGATGCCACAGCTCAGAGATCCCTGATTCAATCCTGATATCTCACTTAGTTTGTATGGAGTCTATGTGGGTTTACTCCTGATGTGCCGGTTTCCTTCCACATTCCAAAGACATGTGTGTTAGGTTAATTGGTGTTTCCAAGTTGCCCTTAATGTGTAAGTGTGTGCATGAGTATGTGAGTGTATGTTCTTTATGATGGATTGGTGCACAGTCTAAAGGTTCCTACTGCCTTGCGCCCTGTGTTACAATTAGGTATCAGCTTTTCTGTGCCCCTAACCATGATTAAGATAATAAGAAAATAAATAAATGAATGAATTAATAAAATGTTTAAATATATTTTTATTTACAAATTTAAATATGCTTTTTGTTAGGGTTCCTACCTTCCCCCGGTGCGTTCAGCCGTCCTCGCCGGTCGCCATTACAGAGCCCCATCGGTGGGACGGCTTAATATTCACTATCGTAATTATGTCCAGATCGCGAACAGCTGCTTTGCGTCCTATAAAGGCATGGTTTTTGGCGCTGTTCGGGGCCAGGTCATCATCATTCAGACGGGATTCCATCTCCATTCGGTTCGTGTGTCTGACCACCGGCGCCCTTGCGCCCTTCCGCGTTCCCTAGAGTTAGTGGTAAAGTCCAGGGTCTAATTAGGGCCGAAGGACTGGTATGGGCGGGTAACCCCCGAGGTATTTAGTTCGTATGGGGCACTTTGAGGGTTTTTCCGTTCCGTACCTGTGCGCTCCTCGCATGGTCAGAGCTCGGGCTCTTCGGTTGTCGGTCCCTACCTAGCCTCACTTCAGCCGGGAGTTCGTTCTGAATAGGACACTCCCGGTCTGACTTCTTTGTTTTA
>JAVSBV010044582.1:0-11135 GCA_033117975.1 Parotocinclus spilosoma
TGTGACTGGTGTTAAGATGAACTTGTGTATGGATATAACCTTGTGTGTGTCGCTTACATGGCCACTGATGCCGATAGTGACGTTAAAAAAGAAGCCAAATAAACAAATAATAAAATTCTGGAATGACCTTTTACTTACAACCCTGCCATGCACACCATAGTTACGTTTAGCAGCTTAGAAGTTACCCTGGGTTCTATTGTGACCTTGCAGATTATTACACAGCTAGCTCTTGGAGGTCTTTGTTGATCATCACCGCTGGGGAGAGTAGCATTTTAAGAACACTGTATGACTGGATTGAGTCCAATGCTTTACATGTGTCTTTGTAACATTTTGCTACCTGATGAGCTCCTTAGAAATCTATTTTTGTGCCTTGATCCACTTTCACAACTGTGTCATATGAAGATGAAGCCTACAAGGTTCACCAACTTTCAAGCACTACTGTACAATTTGGGAAATAGGAATGCTCATAAACATGTGAAGTATGGGTGTCCACATACATTAGACTACATATCTAGCCAAGTGCATTATCAAAAGAACGCAAGTGTCCTGGTATGTTTATACAGCTCTGAGCTACAGCAGCAGCACTGGTGGCCCGGCACTACATTATTGACTGTCACCAAGTGAAGAAGTAAAAATCAATAGTGTTTTTCTGGGATTAAGGGTTCATACGGAGTGACTCGGGGCACAGAGCCTCCCATGCTTACTGCCATATGGGACTAGCATCTCGCACCAACTAAAGCGTGGTAAGAGACATCTGGGTGGAAAAGGACAAAATAAAAAAGAAAGAAAACAAATGCAGAAAATAAACCATATATAGAGGAAAGATAAAAAATTTTGAATGCAGCCTAATATCTGTAGCCTTGAGCCTTTAGTGACATGCATCTTCTAATCCATTTGTTGAAAGGAACTTAATCACCTCACATCCCCAAGGATGTGCTTATGAGTCACTGCATGAAGAGTGCCACATGTAAAGAGATGTATGTGAAACAATAGCCTGCTGTGATGACTAATTGTCATAATATATCTATTTATAAATATATTTGAACTAAGCTCACCAGAAAAAAAATAGTCACTTTGTGTGTTTAAGTTAGTAGTAACTTCAGCTTTAAATTCCATTCTGGGATTAATAAATTGTCTGTCTGTCAGTCTGTCCACCCACCCTCCCATCCGTCGGTCCATCCGTCCATCCATCTATACATCTATCTATCTAATACAGTTTAATCTAGATCTCTCATACTCTTTAGTGAATTTCCCCACTGTGGGACTAATAAAGGACTAATCTTATCTTATCTTATCTTATCTTATCTTATCTTATCTTATCTTATCTTATCTTATCTTCTCTTCTGTTTGATTTCTAGCTCCCCTTCTCTTCTCTTATGTCTGATCTCCATATCTCCTCTTCTCTCCTCTCCTCTCCTCTCCTCTCCTCTCCTCGTATGTCTGATCTCCATATCTCTTCTCTTCTCTTCTCTTTTCTTATGTCTGATCTCTATATATCTCTCCTTCTCTTTCTCTTCTATGGCTGATCTTTAGCTCTCTTTCTGTATTTATCTTATCTATCCTAGATACGGATTGCACAAGGATTGCCTGGCTATAAATAACTGTAACAGGTTGTGCAACAGGAATAATAGATAGAGAAGGGGTGGTACAGTGCAGTGAATGTCTTGTTCGATGTGTGGAAACTGGGTTACAAAGTAGATGATCATAATTGCCAAAAGGAAGTGATTGAGTTTTCTGGCTTTAACCTATACATAGTCATAACTGTACATCATAGTACTGTTTTATAATTGCTGGGAATTTACAAAATTAAAATGACTAAATTACAAAAGTTTAAGCATATGAATAACAGTTTAGGCTACATGTCCATGTTGGTCAACAACCTATTTCACAAAATGGAATGTGGTCAAAGCGTACCTGTAAACTTTTCTAGGGGTACCAACAAATCTATCCAAGCCGTTTTATAAAATCTTTGTAAAATGCTAATTTTTTTCCTACAATTTCTTTGCTTTACTTTAAATATCTAACACCAAAAGCATGCAGCTATTTATAAGAAAACGGCTTCTAATTTGAGCAATTTTCATGATGACTGGAGCATTGTTTCAGTGTTCTAAGGGGACAGACACATTTTACAATTTTTACTTGAGCTACTACTTGGAAAACAGAAAAACTGATTAAGTTGGAAGGCCATAATAAGTACCCCCAATTAACCCTCTCATTTATTTTAAACCCATTTGTTATCACTCATAACTGTTATCATGTGATAATGCTTAGAAATGAAGTTGTATGAAAGGTGTAATATAAGGTTTCTCTTTCTTTCATTTTGTCTGATTTTGTCTTGTCAGGTCTGACAAGAACCCCGCAAATGTTCCAAATCTGAACATGTTGCCGAATGTCAAATGAAAACAGCTTGCATGAGTTTTATATATTAATATGCATTAATTGGAAATTAGAAAACCTTTTGCCAGTCATCTAGTTTGACACCAAATTGGTCAAAAATGAACACAAAAAGGGTTGTAAAACACTTATTTATCCTATAACTGTGTCTGTTTTTTTCTTAGTGATTGCATTAGTCTTTTAGTGCTGGATCATGCAACTTTGGATTAAAGCCACCTCTCCACTCATGACTGACATGAAGCACTGAAGCTCCAGTCATTTTCATCAAATGCAAGACACTGTTTCTGACAGGTTCCTAAACTCTCTATCCGTGGCCTTATAGTGTGGATAAAAACATGACTAAGCCTGTAGCTGGAGACATCTGTGAACCTTGAGAAGGTTTCTGATCTGGATATCATTGACATACACACACTCAATTTACTAAAGAAGGCATCAGACGCCAGAATAAGCAGATATCAGCAATACACAGGGGTAGGTTGAAGAGGACAGAGTGGGCGTACTCGTCTTTAGCATTCTGCCATGCTCTGCTGCAAAGGTGAGAGAATCTATTCAGAAGTCTCTCTCTGCAAGGCTCTTTGCTTCATATTAAAACTAGCTCCATCTTCACCGGTTCACCTCGAACGCGGGATCAGCTCGTCTCTAAACACCCCCATTATTATCATAATTACACCAGCAGAATTACATTACCTTCTGACAAGTTAATGCCATTATTGAGTCTGCTTGAATGGCCGATAAGTTTTGTAAAGCAGAGGAACTACTTGTATAACAGGGAAAATTCAAAGAATCAAGAAATAGTACAAGGTGTACAAGGTAGGAGATGTACAAGGTAGGATACGGTAGGCTAGGGTACATGGCATTAGCTAAAACGTATGCGTCAAGGTGGTGGGATGAACATTTTGATCAAATTAGTTGTATCTTAAACCCCGGTGCCTGCACTGACCGATCTAGGACAGTGAAGGAAGAAAACAGCATTTTTAATTCCAGGTATGTGCTGTTTAACATCTATCTGATCAACGTCCATTCGTTTTAACAGCCATGTGTGTCTCTCTTCCTCATTTGCTAATGCCTGCATCTCTCTCATGATACAAGATTATTAACCAAGTAGTATCTGAGAAAGTGTCCTGCCACACTAGTTAAAAATGCTAATTATGTTCCATTGATTATAATTAATGGGCAGCACAGTGGCACGGTGGGCTACCTCACAGTAAGACGGTCCCGGGTTCAATCCCAACAGCCTGGGCCCTTTCTATGTGGAGTCTGCATGTCCTCCCCATGTTTGTGTGGGTTTACTCCATATACTCTGGTTTTCTCCCGCAGTCCAAATACATGCCTGTCAGGTTAATTGGTGTCTCTAAAGTGGCGCTTAATGTTAGACTGTGTGTGCGTGCTCTATGATTGATTGGCGTCCCGTCTAGGGTTGTTCCTGCTCTTGCGCCCAGAGTTGCCAGTTGGGCACCAGCTGGCCTGACATGGCTGACATAAGCCTTTTTTTTGTCAAACAACCATTTTTTTTTGTCAAACAACCACAAAATTTCCTAAATGGACCAAAACCATAGGAGATGGAGATAATTTTATACAAACTTAAGTGTGAGTCTGTAGCTCCATACTTACCCCTTGAGAGAAGTAGAAGGCAGCGATGCCAAGAGGCCAGAAACAGCAGAGCATAGAGAAGATGGCCAGACCGAGATGATCACGAGGAGGAATGACGATGAAGTTATCCTCACTCTCGCTGTCACTGGAACAGTCCGTCTGTTGAGAGAAAAAAAATGTTCATGCTGCCACCTTTAAAGGGCATCTAATGCCAAATACAATAATAGCAGTGTTGCAAAAGATTTACAGTGTTACTCTGTCCTATTTACATGTGCCAAATCCATTTAGATATTCATCACAAACTTTCTGCAAACAGAAGCTTTGCATAAAATTAGTGTTGTTTAAATTTAGAAAATGCATACACTAGATATGTCCTACTGAGCTCCAAAATGCTTTCATAAATTATGCAAATTATGCAATAATCACACAGGAAGTTCACCCAACTTTTTGAAATTTGTAGCAAATAAACAAATCACACACTATTTATTTTTTAATAGATGTGCATGATGGACTCATGAAAGATACCGCAAACAAATGTAATTATTGTTTTTTTAGATCAAGTGAAGCGAAATGTGAAATTTGCATTTCTAAAACAAATCCCAACACAGGTCTAAAACACATTTTGCAGTTAAAGAGCATTCATTGAGTCCATTTGAAAGAAATGGCCCAATAGTTGTCAGTTGAAAAAATGAAAGGACTTTAAAAGGAATACAAAATTCCTGCAGGTGGGAAATCCAACAGAGTGTGAAGTGTTCTTGCTGTAATGTGAAACTGTTAGACACTGAGCAACATAGTATAAACAACATAGGAAGGTTATAAAGGAAAAACAAGTAAAAGGACAGAGATAACTCAAAGAAATTTGTATAGTAAAATAAAAAAAAAAAACACAATTGTAAGAAATTACAGCAGCACTAACATTTAAACAGAAGAAAACAAGTTTAAAGTGAGCTAAAGTTAATTATGACGTATAGATAATCTGAAAATATTGATGCAGGTTATTCCCGATTTGAGATGGGAATACGTTCCAACAAAAACTCTAAATCGAATTTCCCAGAGCTCATTACTCCACCCACCTGACTTCCTACAACAAGTACTGGAGAGTACTGTGGTGCTTAGTGTATCTGAAACACTTGCATTACATTCTACAGGTGGGCAAAATCCTTAACATAAACCAAATTTTATAATGAAGTATTGAATCTCATGAAATGTATTGAATAATGTATTAAGTCACTACTTTGTGATTCTTTATGTCATGCACTGCCGACTGCCGACTTTCTCAACATAAGAGAACTGTGTACACTATGTATTGCTTGCATGGAAAAATTCATGGTTTAAATGTGTATTTATGTTTTTTTAATGTTTTAAATGTATTTTTTTTTAATTGGATTACCATTGTAAAGTTGAAATATGTAAAGCTAAATTGACCAAGGAACTTGCTGGAACATTGTAAACTATGAACATGACAGCCTGAGCAAAACAATCAAATATCTTTTTTGCACCAGTGAAGTGCAAAATTGTGAACACTCTTCGCATACTATTGTAAGCTTTTGATATGGTGTAATAAAAGAAATAGCTAATAGTTTTTAAATTATCTGCTTTGAGGTTACAGTTAGGAAAAATAATATTTTGTTAATTCACGTAACTATCTGTCCTGCTTTGTGATTGGCTGAAGAAGTCACATGTTGTGGTTTTTGATAAAGTGAGGGAGAGAAAGTGAGGTAGGACAAGCTGGTGCCTGAAGATGAATAAAAAACACTGTAAGTCGTTAATCCATCTCCATCCTGCTTTCTTTTTCATTGAAGAATTATTTTACCACATTACATCGAACCCCACACTTACATTATCGATAGAAAATAGGTTTGATGTTGATGAAGTCATCTTCAGGATGATAATGCATTTTGCAACAGAACAAAAAGAACTTTTTTGAAATGCAAGAAATGCAAATACATTTAGAAATGTGGGCAGCGACTGGTCAGAATCTGATTGAAAATAAGGAAATAAGAAATGGTACTTGACAAGGTTCAGTCCTGCAATGCTGATCTGTCAAATGCTATTTGAGAAACTGTATGAAGCTTGATGAAGAATATTGTTTTTCATTAGTGAAGCCAGTGCCTCAAATTCAGACTGTCATAAAAGCCAGAGGATCAGCCATACAGAAACAATATTTTTTGATGATTCTTCATATTTTTCCCTCCATATTGAGTAATATTGAGTATTGTTATATAGTATATGTAATATTGCTCTGAGTGATTCCTACTCCTTGATTTGGCAAAAAGTCTAATTTAAGAATTTATTCACAAAGCAGTAATGTCAAGCTATTAAACATAAATTGTTTTGCATCATATCTGCAATTCGTTTCTGTGCTACAAGGTAATAAAGCTGAGTGAAGTGTAGCTGGTCCATTGTTTTTGCCAGGGCTTCTTTCTGTAATGAAACTAGGAACGAGATGCTCACAAGTCATTTCTAGGCCACAACTAAAGCAGCTTGTGTGTGTGTGTGTTTGTGTGCATGTGTGTGTGTTCTATTGACTCTCAGCAGGATGTTGTGGATGTTAAAAAATAATTTCTGTTGGGGAATGTGCGGATTGAGCTGAGCAGTGATGAAAATGGTTTTGCCCACTGCGCATAGCAATAAGCTGCAATCATCCCTGTCATAAAAAAACACAAAACCATTGTTTGAAATGAGACAGGATATGAGATTTGATGTCAGGTGATTTTAGGGAACGTGGCTTATGGGCTCACGGGATCACACTCTCACACGCTGTGGATTTTAGGTCACCGTGTTCTGCTTGCGACTGGTGCAGATGCTAATTCTCTGTTGTCTTTTGTATTTCAGGACCACTGTTACCTTCAAATGTTAATGTTAAACAAACGTCTGCCAGTTCACTATTACTATGACCTGCCACTGTTTCTGGCCCACGCACCCCTTTTATACATTTCCACACACCTGCTGTTTTGTAATAGACTGTTATTCTGAGTTCTGTTCTATCTACTGTCTTTATTTAATATTGCTATACAAACTGACATGTTGTGTTATATGAACTTATTGGTTACTGAGCCGACACATGGCTCAACAGGAAAAAGCAGATTAGATGATCAGAATTATATAAATTGTATTAAACTAGGTATCTTTGTAATATAGTAAACAGAAAAAGTAACCCTGTATACTTTATCCCTTAATGATCTGAATCCATCTGTACATGTTGCACTTTTTGTGTTTTTTGTGACTCATGGTGAAGGCAGAAAACAGTACCATTCATCTTACAGGCTTTACCTTCTAGGTTTAGTAGTATCAATTAAGAACATGAATGATGTCATACTAATAATATATAATATCTAAAACTATAGCACCCGTTTAATAGAGCAACTGGGGGATTTATTAATATTAACACACAATGGCTAATAGAAAGTTAACAGTAATTCAAATTACCACTTGTTGTAACTGAGGTATGCATAACAGTATCTCTGACTGCACAACACATTGAATCTTGATGCAAATGGACTACAACATCACGCCAAGAAAGAACACTAAAATGGTCCAAGTGCTAAGAACAGGCAACTAAAGTTACAATTTATATGTGCTCACCAAAACCAAACAAAAGATCAGAAAAAATGCCTGGTCTGAGGAGTCTTGATTTCTGCTGTGACATTGCAGCCAAATCAGGATGGGTTCCTGTTTGAGTTTTGGTCCTACCAAGTTTTCTTGCTTATAAATATTTTGAGAGTTTTTCTTTGCCACTGTCAAACTAGGTTTGCTCAATTTGGGATATACCTTTTAACATAATATAATGTTGTAAAGCTGCTTTGAGACAATGCTCCATTTTAAAAAGTGCTATATAAATATTTATATAATATATGACTTAACATTGGGATGGTCACATCAGATTTTGGCATAAATACTTACACATAAATACCCCACAGCTTACCTGAGTATTGTTATGTGCATCACTTTATGAGCACAGTGTGCCATCTTTTGATGGTTACTTCCAGTAGGATAAAGCACCATGTCCCAAAGCTCAGATCATCTCAAACTTGTTTATGAAACATAATTATGAGTTCACTGTACTCAGACGGCCTACACAGTCAACAAAATCCAATCCAATAGCGCACTTTTGGGATGTGGTAGAGCAGAAGATTCACATAATGGATGTTCTACCAACAAATCTGCTGAGTGATGCTGTCATGTCAATATGGACCAAAATAACTGAGGAATGCCTTGTTGAATGTATACCTCCAATCTGGTTGTCAGTAACCGCGTTGAACTTAGTTGCCATGTTTCACCATGCAGTAAATTCAATAGAAACCATTATTTTTTACCTTCACCATGACAGGATGTGAGAGTCATTAACATGAGCCTGAAGAACAGTTCTCCTCTCCAAGGCATCATTAAAAGGGCCCTGACCAAGCCCAGAGCCTGGGTTCACAATGTAGTCTAATAAGCTGTGCTGTGAGCATGGTAACTGCCATTTAGGAAGGACTTGTCACTTGCGTAATGGTGGATTAATGAACAGTTTTATGAACAGGGCGACAGGCGGTACATGCAATTCGTGTTCCCTAGCACTTTTGCTTCTCTTGTTTTCCCAATCTGCTTTTTTTTCTGTCTGATTGCTTAATTTTGCTTCACGCTTGTTATGCAAGTGTGACGTACAAGGGCTTTGTTCGAGAGTCCTCTTTTGCTAAGGAAATCGAATATTTTCTAATTAGCTGCTTAATGAAACCACTTCAGTGGAAATGGCATCCTTTTTTTAACCACATACAGAAAAAGCTATTAAAAATGACCACTCGGAACTGAAAGCAGTCTGATTTGAAATCTGCCTTTCAGCAGGCGAGCAGCCGCTGCTTGTGTAGTTTACTCTCACATTGCACAAACACGCAGAGGGAATTTATTCACCCCCGCGGTGGCTCTGCACATCAGGCTGGATGCAAGTGGTCCTCAGGGACGGCCACACAAATGGAAATGAATGTTTTGGCTAGAAAGCAAATGAGGTGGTCTAAACAGCAGTCAGCAGAGACTGATCGGTGACAGGGGAACACAAGCAATGGACTATCAGGTGAAAAGCTTTCTGAGCCAATTTTGCAAGCGGGTGCATTGGTAAAGTTGCTGCCAGCTGACTGCCAAAGCAAGCATTGGGTGGTGGTTGAAAAATGCCTTTAATACATTTTGAATGGTTTGTAAGAACTCATTCATGGACGATTGTGAATGTGAGAGGTTAAGTTATGCCATGCCAGGAACTCCTGGCCCGCTGGAAGCAGGTCATGGGTGGGTAATTCCTTAGCTAGGTTGATTAATGTTAAGCACATGACTTTTTAGACACTAAAACTGACTCGCTGAGGTTTAATAAGCCGGCCTGATTTATACCGTAGACCTCATGAGTGGCTATGGCTTGCAGTGAAAATTTCAATCGCTAAGGGCATAATCAGAATGCCAGACAGGAATGAATGCTTGAGTCTGGCGAGAGGGAAGAGATGACGATCCACTAAAGCGGCAGATGAAAGATCGAGTGGGAGGATTGCTTTTACGCTCGTGACTTTTCTGATAAGTCGGCCTATTAGTGAGGTTTTCAGGGTTATGTCAGGTTCCTTCATGGATTCATCCATTAAAACAAGCACAAACGGATATCTAATTTGAAACATTACTGCAGTGATTCACTCTCATTCGGCTCATAGCAATAGTATGGACAGGCACTAATGCTGGTGGTCATGTTCCAGCTTATCCCAGAAATGAATTAGTTGATCAAATATTGGTTTAAAAAAAAACTCAACTGAGGTGATGGACTAAAGTTAGTAGAGTTTGTCACAGCAGCTCCAAAAACTTACAAAACATACAGCAGGTGCCCTAAACACGAACCAGTTCTGTACTGAGAGTGGAATCAAATGTCCTAAAGTTTGTATGAAAAACATTTAGCCTATGCATTCAGCTTGTGAGCCTCCACACCTGATGTGCTTGCTTTTGTACGAGTCCATTGTTAGGATTTAATGCTTCTCAAGGAGAAATAGCTTTTACAATTAATACCAGGTATGCTGGGTTTAAAATATCACAATAATTCAACAGGGAGGCATGTACTGAACACAATCAGTGTCATTACTGTGATCGTACCAAACTACACTTTACTCCTAACTATCATTCCTTTCATGTCTTGTTTGCATGGCATATTACCTTTGTTTAAGTTCTGATGTCATAATTTAATTCAGCTGCTTCATTTACTTCATTTCATTTTTGTTTGGCATGACTTGAGTACATTTTGCTTTTGTGTGGTTTACATCGTTTCAGTTTCCCTCGTCATCACTGTTTGCGGACTCTCACCTCCTGCTTTCTGCCCAAACACAAGTCGGTAACGCAACCACTTCTTGATAAATCCTGAATATAACAGAGTAAACAACAATGCTCTGCTAGTCCAGCTGCTGAATGTTAATTGATTAGTTAGTGTTTTGAGCTTGGTTTTAAAAAATGACAGAGACAGGTCATCTCTCATTCCCCTTTGTAAACCAATCCAGAGTCTTGGTAAAATAATGATCCCATTTTGGTTTAAGGTAAGCCGGTAGAACCTGGTCAAATTGATTGTGATACAGACAACACAAAGCAAGTCCACAACATACACAGGTGCTATAGGAATACTCGAGTCACATGACATAAGTCACAAATTTAAGGACTCTAGACTTGCATGACTAACACTAATAAAAGCCTTTAACATTGATTCATGAGACAGCACAGTGGCTCGATGGGTAGCACTGCTGCCTCATAGCAAGAAGGCCTTTGGTTCAATGCCAGGGTGGAGCAGCCTGGGTTCTTTCTGTGTGGAGTCTGCGTGTCCTCCCTGTGTCTGCATGGGTTTTTTTTCTATCAGGGTGCTCTGGTTTCTTCCCACAGTCCAAAGACATGCGTATTAGGTTAATAGATTACTCTAAACTGGCATTAATTTGTGTATGTATATATATGACTAGTCTTAAGTTGAACTTGATGCCAATAGCTTCATGTAGGAAGCCGAATAAACAAACAAACATGAGTGAGACATAGAACTGAAACACAGGAATCATTGACTTGATTTTTTAAATTAAATATTTGCACTTATAGGTATTTGTGAGAAATCCCGTTTGTGACTCTCTCCCTCTCTCGCGCTCCCCTAGTCCTGTCTTCTAATTAGCGCGAGTCTT
>JAVSBV010044593.1:0-11134 GCA_033117975.1 Parotocinclus spilosoma
ATGCTGAGAAACTAGTTCATGCATTTATAACCTCGAGACTGGATTACTGTAACGCTTTACTCACTGGATGTTCTAGTTAATCTCTAAATAAACTACAACTAGTACAGAATGCAGCAACTCGAGTTCTAACTAGGACTAGAACATTTGATCATATCAGTCCTGTTCTGTCGTCTCTACCCTGGTTACCAGTTAAATTTCAAATTGATTATAAAATACTTCTTGTAACATATAAAACTCTACATGGTCTGGCCTTACATTATTTGAGTGAACTCTTATTCTTACAATCTTACAATCCAGCTCGTCTACTTCGCTCACAGGGTGCAGGACTTCTTTCAGCACCTAGATTTCAAAAAAGTAACAGCAGGGGGAAAAGCTTTCTCATATTTGGCCCCTCAGCTATGGAATAAACTTCCTACTTTAGTTAGATAATTAGACACTCTTCAAATCTTTAAGTCCAGGCTAAAATCATTCCTATTTACTCAGGCTTTTAGTTAGATTTAGACTATAACGCATGACTCAGGTTGGCTCTTGCCTCTTGGCTATTTTAAATTCTGGTTCTCTCACTTTTAGCTATGCTGCTATACTTAGTGCTGCAGGAGTTCCATGCTGCACAAGGCATCAGTGATTGATGTTAGACTCTGTACTTCTCACCCATAAGTAACTATATGTTCTCTTTTCCCCCCGAAGAGATGTTCCGGTACCAGTTCCACCACCACACACTTGGATGTTTCTCCACCTCAGCATCACTCTACTGGTCTTTATCAGCAGAAACCAGTCCCACCAGAGTGCAGGAACTCCATCCATCACCTCCTAGGGCCTCCCACTGAGGATTGATTTTAAAATCAATTTTGTTTAAAAATCTGTTTTGTTACTTAGTTTATTACCAAATTAAATGTTAATATTTATTTAAATTGTACTGTAATTTTACTCTTACTATAATATAATTTTAAGTATTTACCTAATAAACATCTAGGCCACCCATGGAGGATGGGTCCCTTTTTGAGTCTTGGTCCTCCCAAGGTTTCTTCCTTTCAGGGAGTTTTTTCTTTTCACTGTCGCCCTAGGCTTGCTCAACTTGGGATTGGCCTTTTAAGATAATATAATATTGTAAAGCTGCTTTGAGAGAATGCACCATTGTAAAAAGCGCTATATACATAAAATTGAATAAACGTGTTCAAGAAACCCAGTCAGGTGACTAATGAACATAATGAGCATAAGCAGAGGTGTTTAGGTGCCCACTACTGAAATATGGCTAAACATATGAAAAGATCGCTGAAATATTCAAGAATTCATTTATAAAGTCATGTGATGCCATTGTTTGTGTCAGTGGCAGCTGCTGGTTCTTTACGTATGGGGGCCACATATACTAGCCATAATATGAAGTTAATTGTGTTGTCTAATAGAAAGCTGTTAGACTGACAAATCTGGCTATTTTAGCCAATTCAACGTTCCTGGATGAAGTCAAGTTCATTGAGTGTTTACTGCTACTACACCAAAGTGTATTTATTTATTTACATATTATAGATTATGTATTGTACTGTTTATTGTTTTCATTGGTTTTGTCCATTTCACTGAATTATTCCAATTGCTATATTTTTCTAAACGAATTCTAATAGGTTTTTTGGTTTGTTTTATCTTTGATTATTGCTTTATTTTGTTTATGTTATTGTACAGCAGTTCAGTTGATTCAGACATCTTTTAAATGTGCCGTATGAAAAAGTTGTCTTGTCTTTGTTTTTGGACGTTTTGGAAAAACGTTGTAAGTCTGTATAAGGGATGTATTTATTTGGAGTCAGTCACTTCAATTGCTGTCTGATTTCAGTTTGGATATCTCCCTTACTAGTGAACATACCACCTGAACATTGTTCTATATAGAACTACTTAGAGAACAGGGAAAAAGTGATTAAGGGAATTAATTGTGCAGTACAAGACCAGAAGCTGGAGTACCTATCATCAAAGCTAAGATTACGGTCGCCAAACTGTTCCAGTAGAGTCCTCTCAATGATGCGATCAGGAGCTTTGTTTTGAAACAAATAAACCAGTACGTGCTGGAGCCGGGGGTCCTGCTGGGGGGTGATTTGCTGCTGAGCAAGCTCGTACAGTCTGGAGTACTCTTCATGAAATGCCTGTTAGAAAATTAATCATGTCATATCAGTCATTCAGAAATCTAAGTCTTAAAGTGTAGTCATGAATTATCAATAGCAATGTTAAAGCAGATAGAGTAGTGGTTCTTCACCATTTTGTCCTTGAGTATCCACACTATGAGTATCTAAGAAAAGCTGCACCTAAAGTGATTCATGGCAAATCTTTAATAGCAAAAATAAACATAGATGCTAGCTTTATTTTTTTGTCTTGGGTTCCTTTTACAGCTTTTTCCCCTCTTTTTTTTCTTTTTGGCTGTTAACCTTTAGATTAAATGACAACACTGCTGTTTCAGTACTTTTTATATACTTTTTTCCAGTAATTGTCTGATATGAATTTTATTTAACTCCCGTAGAGCCTGGGGACGAGGGGACCCCAGGGTTTATAGTATAATAGAGCTTTTATATTAAGGAACAAATACCTTGATAAGTCCAGCCTCAGGACCGTCCTTGTCAAATACTTCTCTGGCTTTGGCTATGGCGAGAATAACACCCTGCATAGCAGGAGTCAGCATCATCTGTAAAGGTACCAAAACTTAATCTTAGACTAGATGTGCTGATCAAACATATAAACATAACCAGTCAGTGCCCCCACCTCCTCATTATAGCCATCTGCATCAGAAAGCACTAGGATCTTGCCCACATTGGGGATTTCCACCTCAGACACCTCGGTTTCAGGACTGGCCTCAGCTTGACTGCCCTCTGCAGATGAGGCCTGTGTTTCAGCCCCCTCAGGTTCAGTCTGTAGGTTCGATGCTGCTTCTGATTTAGTCGTCTCAATCACTGTCTCATTCTTCATATCTGCTTCATCTGTTACCTGATCCTCATGAGATGCTGAAGTAGGAGCCTGTGAGTGAGCAGAAGAGGTACATAAATATATAGTACTGTTGTTTTAAAACCCTGTACTGTATTTGTGATTTTTTAAGAACATGGTACTGGCTGCATTGGCAGTGAATACTACCTCAAGGGCATAGGCCCTTAACCTTTAATTCTTCAGCTAGTTTGCAAGTCGCTCTGGATAAGCTGTACGATTCAAAGTGTAATACTAACGTTAACCACTAGAGGTCAGGCCTCTACCATGCTAAAACCACTTAGAACACGGATAAACCACCAATGTTGGGTTTTTGATGCTGAAATGGTGGTCAACCTACATGTTCATGATCCAAGATTTTTTATGCTGGTTAGAGCTCCTCTGGTGCTGGTTTAGCTGGTGAACTCCCATGGTTTTGCTGGTAAAGCTGATTGTCCAGCATACCAGGGTCCTAAAACAGTGTTTTCTTTACTCATACAAAGACATAGAATGTGGAAACAATTCTAAGCTGAATGTACCATCCCTTAGTAGGAATTTCATTCACCAATGTCGCATTTGTTCATTTAGCACCTGTAACAGCTGATTCAATAAAGCATTGAATCAATCAATCAATCAATCAATAAAGCATCAAAATATAGCACAAGTGTTCTCCTCTCAGAAAGACCTTGCAAGCATCCTTTTTGAACTCTGCTTATCTTGCTCAGGGTTGAGGGGAAGGGACTGGTATACCCTAGACCTGGTCGCTGGTACCATAGACCCAGCTGTGACGCATGGTGGGGGAAGCACCACGGTTTGTAAAAGCTTTGCTGTCTCAGTTTCTGAACATCTTATAGCAATTAAAGAATTTATATAGGGTAGATATAGGGCATCATTGTATGAGGATTAGACAATATTTGAAGTAGTAACTTTGGTTAATTTGATGATGTCACTCTCAGGTCTTATCCATAGAGTGTTCAGGTCTTGAAAAAGCAAACAGTGGGATTGCTGGGTAACTAGATGAAAATGTATTTTAGATACCTGAATATGTTTGCTAAGTACAGTAGCTCACATGGCTGTACGGCTGTGTATGTCTATCTATTTCTGTGGAAGATCGAATGACTAGCTCACCTGACTGTCGTCCAAATGGCTGGGGGTCAGTGCAGTGCAGACAGTGTCCTTAATCACCTCTGTTACCTCCTCGGGGCACTGTGGTGATGAATCAAGTGCTATAGAGCTGATTGTGGCCTCTGGAAAAGCAGAAAATGATTTGTATCTCCAAGCTGATTGTGGTAAAGAAAAGCTGATTGGGAAGAAACCTTTTCATGATCATAAGGCACATTCTTTGGTGACCCCAATAATTGCGTGTAGATAGAACATATATATCAGGCCACACTCTGGATTGACTGCATCTGGACTCACTCATGCAAATTCATGAAGATACAGTGACCATTTAAGCCGTTAACCTCTACTATAACCTCATCTGCAACACTAAAGCCCATCATACGCACATATGTACTTTTACCAGGAATTTATTGTTATATTCTTGGAAAATTCTGAAAGCAAGCCAGTATAATTCCATGAAGAACTGGCCAGTTTACCATGACAAGATTTCACACAATTCTAGGGTTATTTCTCATGTTTGAACAATAATTGATTTGAATTGGAAAGACAGGCTGACAAACTCATTTAGTGTGGGTAATTTAAAGGATTAGCACTGAGAATGGGCACGAGGAGAAGTCTGAAATGAAGTCTGAAAAAACACTCGTAAAAAAAGAAACGCACAGAGTAGGAGTTGTTGGGATCAAATAGAACGTTATATGTGTGAATGTTTTGATGATATATGTAAATGATTAGAATATTAGAGTCAAAGGATACGTTTAGAGGAGGCATATAGCTTTCATATGATATTGTGTGATATTTGCTCATAGATGTTGTGGATAGGCCTGTATTTCATGCCCCCTTGCAGGTTTGCAAAACTGGTGTGTCTCAGCTGGTCCCATACATGCTCTATTGGGCAAACCATTGGAATGTTGCAATCTGGAAGAGACATTCCTGGAAAACCTTGCTGTAAGCGTTATTCAGCTGAGAAATGCCAGTTAACCGCTGAGTTGTTAGTGTCCCTCGTACCACTGCTAGGGGTGAACATCTGTGGCATGCTAAGGCTCCTCAGATCATCACACCAGCAGCTGGGGCAGTGTGTCACTCCACAGCAAAGGCAGGATTGAAGCTTTCACCCTGAGACCTCCATAATCAAACTTGAACAGAGTCTAGAGAAGTCACTAAAGTCCAGTCTGTAGCAGTGCAGGTTTCTTATTCATGACACCACTGCTGGCTAACTGTCAATGGCAGAACATGTAATGTGTGCCATCACAATAAATTTCCTTCTGCTAAGTGTGCCTGGAAATGGACCAGGAAGATACAAGGATGTGTAGTGAAGGTGCTAGCTGTGTCTGGATGATCGATAATAAAACTGTGAGAGCAACTCTTGCTTGTCGGAAATCAAACTGTCCCTCTCTAGTGGCCTGTCTGGGTTGTTCGGAGCTTGCGTGCCCAAAGGGAACCAACACCTCCTAACAACTAGGTCAAAACGGCTTTTAAGTCATCTAAACGACCATCCTGCTTCTCTCAGATCAATTATGCCCCCCCCCAAAGTCAGTCAACTGTGCAAAATGTATTTGTGTGTTACTTAGATGCATGTCTAGCAGTCAAAGATCTCTCACTAAGAGCTACATTGCCCAGAAGTAGCATCTGAGAGCCTTTTTATAGGGCAATGGGGAAAGCATTGAAACGCTCTTGCCGCAAGACCCAGTATCTAATCTGACCACACTTATAATCATTTACATATCTTCAGAAAAGACTTAATCACTTAACAAATCTAGGTGTTAAATGTGTTATGCCACATTTTCATGGACTTATCTGCACCCACATAAGATTAAATGTTACTGGTCAAGTAAGGGGCAAAGCTGACCTTCTGAATCCAGCTCCTTTATGTCCTCCACGTCAAGTTCGTTGGGTTTTTCATCATCTTCTTGCTCTGGATTTGGCTCGGGTTCTGGCTCTGGCTGCTGAGGCTCTGAAATGATCTCCTCTGTGCTAGTCGGAGTATGGGACTTTGGAATCTGAGGTTCATCTTGAGGTGCCTGAAGAAACTGCTCTTCCCATTCCTTGAGCTGTTGCTGAAACCAGCGGTTGTCCTCGCGAACGTAACGTCTCATCACTGGAGGAAGTGAGTCCAGCCCTTTCAAAACTTGACCTGTCTCACTGTCTGTGTCTTCTGCCATTGGGATAATTGAGATTATTTTAATATAGTAAAAGAAAAAAAACAGCGTACTGATGAAATGTTCACAGTTTTCCAAGGCATACAGTTTGTAGCTGTTCACAAGAGCTACAAAGCTAATGTGTATCTATACTAATCTCAAAGCAGATTAAAATCCTTCTAATACCCATTACACCACCAGAATAAATCTTTAAGTGCGATGATCTTAAATCCTAAAAGTTGCAAACCAACCAAGACCAAGGTCTAACACTGATGACGGCTAAAGAACCAGTTAGGACAGGAAGGCAGGAACTAATTTCAGACATCAGAATGTAATAATGCAAAAACTCTTCTGATAATTAGACATGACACTACAGAGTGTGACAAAGCAACAACAAGCACACACATCTACAAGATTACCACTTAGGCCTGTAACCATCCTAGTACACTGCTTACTAAAATCAGGGGATATTTCATTAGAGAATATTTTATATTGTGAGGTCCATTAGAGAACAGAGTAAGAGGTTTATGAACAAAGTATTTAGAGAAACAGATGGACTACAGTCTTTAATTTATCGAACTCCATAGTGAAATAGAGTGCTTCAATATCATAAATTGAATTGATCAAATGGACAATAAGTATAGAAACAAGGCTTGATACCTAATAAAGTGGCCGTGAGTATACAAAAGTACTAGGCTACATCATGGGACGTTACCTGCTATGAGGTGAGGCATTCTGTCATTTATGTACAAGAGGCAGTAAGCACTGGCGTTGGTCATGCCTCCGTAGGACTCTCGCATCAGCTCCTCCCAGGACGACTCTGTTACCATCAAGTCGTTGTACTTGAGCCAGCGTTTATTTGCGTGATCATAGATGTAGGCCCAATAATGGCCGGCAGAGGCCTGCCCCTCATGGACAAGAACTGCGTGTAGCCTGTACGGCACCTGTAAAGCCCAGGCATATAAAGATCTGGACAAAAAATGTACACAATGTACATGCACACTGATTGTATTTGATCAGTCAGCGTTGATTGCTTCAACTACTTATTATAGACCAAAGATATCTTGGCTGATTGATGATAGTTGGGGAAGGGGAATAGACTCCAGAGCCTTAGAATCTTTAAATTCCCAGACCCTGGACTGGGTGCCAGTCCATTACTCAGGACAAGAAAGGAGTTGACATTAGAGTGAATATACAGTCGATTCCGGTTAATGGGACCAGCCGCTTATTCGGACCAAATCCTAAAGTAACAAAACAAATCCCTTTTATATATGTGTAATGTTATTAGCTTATTTGGACTAAAATTCCGCTTAATCAGACCAAAGAACGAGTACAGTATGTAATATACGTAAAGAAACTCTCCGTCTCTACCCGAAAACTCCAGAGTTTCTCCCCAGCCCTCTACTGCTGGGTCTTAGGTCTTTGCCTAACATTTCCATTTACTACTAAAAAAAGCCACAAGTCCCTACTTAGCTACAGCAAAAGTGCATCAAATAACACTGGATAAGTTCTTTGCACGTTGACTGGAATTTAGTAATTTACAGTATTAAGCTTTGCATGCTGAGTACCTATACATTGTGTTGTAGATCGTTTCGAAAAACCTGTTTGCAAATTTATTTTTCAATGAACAAAGTTCGTAAGCAACAGTAGTTCTTGTTTGTACGATCCCTATACGTGCAAATCGTACAGTAAATGTTTAATAAAAATGTAATATTTGTGTTACATAGCATGTCCCTTCTTGGAAAATAGGGCATGTTCGTTTAATCGGACCAGCCGGTTATTGGGACCAAAACAATCGCGTCCCAATGTGGTCTGATTAACCGGAATCAACTGTATATCTCAGCCAAATGCATTTCTAAACTTCTTTTACTTATGTCCTCAGAAATAGGATCTTATGATTTTATTATGACTAATGACTTTTTTTGGACTTTGTTATTTGTACAAAACTGTCACTGATTTAATGGTGTAAATGCATTGTCTTTGAAAGATTGCACCACTGAGTGCTTTTTTTTTTGGATGCCCATGTTAAAAGTCATACTTTTTGTTGAGTTTGGGGCAAATACATATTTGAACAACCCTCCTGATGTCTGAATTTTTCGAGTGAGAAGGCGTTAGAATTCTGAGGTTTCACTGTATACAGAATGTTAAGACTAAGGGTTAAAATACTCAAATTACATAAAGTCTGAGTGAAACATGCAGCTTTTTCAAAAACATCTGGCAACCTTTAAGTGATAAAACATGGAACAAGCCACTAAAAAGCTTGTTTAAGTTTCAATATCCTTATTTTTTTTGTTGTACAGTATTTCTGATCTAAATTATTTTGTTAAATTAAAGACTCAACAGTCCATGCACAGAAGGGTTATTTAGAAAAGAAGAGTCTATACGAAACAAGTTATTGTCAAAAAGTCTTTAGTAAGTCTTGCAAGACATCAGTAATCAGTAAGTCAGCCAATGGAACCAATGTGGGTGCAAACAGGAGGTTCTAAAAAACAGCAAAGTGCCTCTAGAACTCAGATGAGAGATCCTTGTGATTACAAGGTGCCAAAATGTCAGTAGCCAGCATGACAGCTTTGAAACATTTGTACATTTTGTTCTAAATTCCTAATTTCAGTGCTTTATTACTGCCAGCTCACTCTGTCAATCATGCACAGTAAAACGGGAGATGAACTGGATACATTCACTGGTAGGTAGAAAACGCCGTTGCAATTGACCATGTAATTAATGTGCATGTCGGCTCCACCTTAAACTTTGTAGCTCAGCCATGCATGGTAATCATGTGCTCATCGCCAGCCAGCTTTTTACTTTTCTGATACATGTCCACAGTGAAATATTGGAAGGGCAGTGAAGTGTGGAGTAAGAACTAGTAGAGGCTAACAACTGCCCTTGGCACAACTCGGTCCTAAAGCAGAGCGCCCACCATTGCCATGGCAACTGGAGAAGCCAAGAACTTGTTCGTGACAGCCGAGATTGTCTTTGACGAAGATGAAATATTAAAGCGGGAGCACTGAAGGGAGCCATGTTTTGACATTTTAGTAATAGACAGTGGTGGGAGACCAACGGCAGAAAGAAAACTGTTCTGAATTATGGGGATTCGCATAATTTTTCTAAACATATTCCTTAGTTTTTATAGAAGTACACAGCAGAATGAAAACCCCATGCACAAGCTCACCATGTCGGAACAACCGAGCAGTTTCCTTGCTGAGAGTCAATGCCTGTGCAGATTTGCGATTCGGTTGTAATCTTCCTTAAATAGGGACAATAGTAATGCTATTGTAAAACTGGAGCATTTCCATAAAGACACCCTTGTGAGTCAAGACGGGCGGTCCTGCTGTCTGACTTTCACCGTTAGCTCTAGATTCTGCCAGTATATCTCCTAACAGCCATTAACCTGGCTGCTCCTAAAATAATGAGCCATGTTTTAATCATGACACAGCCATATGCTTCTCAGGGCCTCTGCGTATCTTTCTGCTGTGCCTTTTGGATCTAATTGGGCTTCCCAGATTAACAGGAGCAACCATAGTTGGTCAGTACAAACAATGGTTGAGGGTTTATCATGAAGGTTTTGACATCAGGACTGAGCCTGAGCGGAAAAAGTGCATTCTTGCAAAAATAAATATGAAGCACTAATAATGCTTTTACAACCAAGGTTTTCTACAAATTCTGCACATATTCTTAGTGCAAAATAAACAACGTTGGTCCTTACATGGTTAGAGAAAGCAGCCAGACAAAAAGAAAACAGTGTGCGAGACCAAGACAGCACTTAAAGGGATAAATACTATATACACAGATTTGATTAACCTCACTTCCCACTCTTGTATTAAATACGAACTACAGCTCCATTAATGCATAAATGCTTATATGTTGTGGATTTTGTGGGGGTATGGAGAAGATTCTTTCAATATACACTAGTCTTATTGGAAAATATATCTCAGTACAGACAGGACTGAGACTACTGAGGTACTGCTGTATTTGTAGATTTGAGCACATTGTGAGTGTTCATCAAGATCTCTGCTGAAAATTAGAGAAAACCTTGAAAACATTGTGCATTCATTTCACTTTTGCCTAGCTGAAACTACAAAGACAAACCATGAACAAAGATGGAACTAAGTGAAAAAAATGTGGCTGTTCATATCTATTGCAGACATATTTTCAAGACCAACTTTAGATTAACTTGAAAAGTTTGAAGACATTACAGTGCTGGTGAGGATGTCTGCTCAGGCACAATCTCTGCTGTTGCTAGCTGGATCCTTATAGCTGAAGATTAAAGAATCCACTGAAGCATCCTCTGCTTGCTCATTTACGAACATTGGCACATTTACCGGTAGTTCATTGGTCATGGAAATGTACACTATATGGGGAAAGTATGTAGAAACCCATTCCAGTCAGTGATTAATATGATAACAGCAACCCACATTCAGGCAGGGAATCTCCATAGTGGCAGTATAAGGGGCTGTAGTTATAAAAAATGACCCAACAAGCCAATTGAGTAAATTAGCCAGGATGTTTGTTCCCTCAATTTGACACATCACTGTGTATGATTTGGCACCACTTGTGATCTGTAAATCTTGGGAAGTGAGCTTGACATGATCCTCACTTTGTTAATTCCCACTTTTCTACTTATGAGTGGTAATGATACTTGTTTTTGTCTTGTCTATGTGAGAGTGAACAAGAAAAAGAAGCCACAAGTCACCAAAGCGGGTCAGTGAGATATGGGAGGATTCCTGGTCTCCCCGGGAGAATTTATGCTTTTAAAGGATGCTAGGAAATGCATTGAAACTTTGCGCCGCTATTTCATGCCGAAGGGAAATGAAGGCGGTCCCATTGCTGCGTTAGATGTTTGTGGTGATTTTGATCAAGTGCATTCCGTATAGAGAACGTGTCAGATCACACTGGATAAGTTCTTCAAACGTTGACTGGAATTTAGTAAGAACTTGTTTTTTTTACAG
>JAVSBV010044604.1:0-11133 GCA_033117975.1 Parotocinclus spilosoma
GAGAGAGAGAGAGAGAGAGAGAGAGACCGAGAGATAGAAAGGGTGGGGGGTAGACTGTAGACTGAGAGAGAGAGAGAGAGAGAGAGAGAGAGAGAGAGAGAGAGAGAGAGAGAGAGAGAGAGAGAGAGAGATCTGCTGGCAACATAGCTGTTGGCTCGTTAATAATTTAAAGTTGATGAAAAGAGCTGGTCTGACATCATTCCCTTTCAGTTTACTTTACAGACTACTAGCCAAACAACACACAATACACACATTAAACATATATACACAAGAAAAATTATATCCAAAGCTTATACACAAAGTCTATTTAGTGCATTTGACCGCTTTAACCACATTTACTGCTAATGGGTGTAACAATCAGTGAACATTAAATGTGGCCCTTTCATAGGGTGTCACCTCTAGCAAGTCAGTTTATCAATTGCCTGTTCTAGTCAGCAATAAGGGGAAACTATAAGTATTAACAGCTCAGATACAAAGCAGAAGTTGTCTTCCATGTGATGTAGCATCCAAATACATCCTGCATTTTATTGTAAGAGCCTCATCACCATGCTCAGAGCATTTACCTTTACATTTAATCAATAGCAACAGAGCAGCTTTCACCTAATACAGTGGCAGCTTGGCAGTACTTGTGCTTGATCCTTGGCATATCCCCGGCACATATTGCTGAATTTACTGGGCAGCCAGGCAGAGATGCACCCCAGGCAGGGCAGTCAGTTAATCGCTATGTACAGAACACCACCTAATGTTTATGTTGCATATCCAGCCTGGGGGTTCCCCAGGTCCTTAGGAACTGCTTTTTACATCAGCTGGTTTTTTTTTTACCTCAGACCCACAGAAGCTACATCCCAGAAATACCTAAAAAAAAAACAGTTGACCACTCAGCATTATTTATAACACTGTCAATAGCACTTACTGTATTTGGTTTAAACCAGCAATTTAATTAAGTGCTTAAAGTCAACAGCTGGCAGAGAAAAATCACTGTAGCTGACCACTCAGACTTCTCTTACACAACTGACACGCATTTCACTATTTGTGTCATATTAGTGTCAGTGATTTTTAAGTCAAAATGTTTCTAAATTGTATTTTTCCAAAACAATTTTTAAAAGCTTAGAAGAAAGTCTTAGTGGCTTCCCAGGCTCTGTAAGGAAGAGATTAAATAAATCACATTAGCATTTACATCTAGTGATGGTCGAGGTTGAGCATTTACATCTAGTGATGGTCAGATTTAAACGCTTGTTCCCTGAGTTAACAGTGTTTGTGGACAACCGAAGTGACTTACCAAACCATATTTCAAACCATAACCAGTTTCTATCTTCTTTGTTGGCTTCACTCTTTTGAAGTGTACAGCTAAGTTCTTTAGCAAAAGTTGGAAAATTCTGTCTATATGGTCTTTGTGTTATGAAGGCAGGTCAGGTAATTGATACACTGACTTCTTGGGGAGGTGGAAATGACATGACAGCTATATAAGATGCACTACATAATTTAAACCATTCTGCTACTGTTTAACTATGGCGAGTAAAGGCCTGTATGGTTCATATAATCAAACTGTTAGCACTGAATGTGACTGTGAATGTGAGAGAAGTAATTTAAAGAAGGTTTACATAATTATAGCCATAAAGTATACAACATTTGAATTAGATAGCAAGCTAAGTTTAGACACGTTGGTTGGGTGTTAAATATAAAGATTTCATGGGCACCAATGAAAATTATAGTGGAACCACACACCCGTTTAGATATTAACCGTAAACTTTCGCTGGCTAGACATAATGCATTTCGTCTCTCCTTGCAAGCCTGTGAGTTTGATTCTGGTTTCCATTTGCTCTTCTCTGTTTTCCTGGACATTGATTTTGTTTTCCCCCTTGGGTCTCTGATCGCCCAAAACTTCCAGTTTTTCAGTTATAAAAATGCCTACTGAATTTTTCTGTTTAAATGGCTGCAATTGCTTCCTACGACGCCCTTGTTTGTAAATTTTCACACCGGATGTAACACAATAATGTTCAGGTACAGTGTTCGGAAATTATGTTAGATTAATGGAGCTAATTACATGGCGGCATATGATTATACATTGCTTTTTGAACAACAGGAAATGCATTTTGCACTTTGTCTAACATCGTTGTATTAGCGAATACTGATACATTGACATCTGCAGAAACACTATCTGTTTGATCAAATCAAATGTATACCTATGAATAATCTGGGTTTTGTCCACATCCGCTGTGAACTGATTTATCACAATGTATGTGGTACATCCTGACCTGCTGTTGACATCCTAGTATTGTTAGTATGATATATTAAAACAGAGCAGTGTTGCACTGGCCATACAGTATCCATGGGAACAAGACAGTGTACCATGTTATGAATGATGGAAAGAGTCATAAGAGGCGGGGGTGAGAACACGTACAGATACGCAACATGTACACAGAAGGAGATGCTTTTACAAGCATACAAATAAATTCTTATAAATTAAATCATATATACCCACTGAAACAGGTGCAATACACTTGTTAGACACATTTTATATTTCTATATATGTATATTCAGTGTATCCTAAAAACAAACAAACAAACAAAACAAAAAAAACTGTCAGACACAGTGTGCTTTAGAAGTGCCCAGAGGGACCTGTGCCAATTCCTGATGCCCATCCCTATGTCACCCATCTGTTTATCTTCCACTCTCCTGCAGCACAGAGCGGAACCAACTCACGCCCCCTCCAGCTCTCCCCAATCCATCCCTTCACTGAATCCCTCTAATTAGCCTTCACTCTGTAAGACAGAAATAACACGCCTTGGTGAAATGTGTGATTTTACCAAAATTATGATGTTTTCGAAAATGCTGTTTTTGTATATTTCTTAAATGTAATATAATGCGTACAATTACAATAACCAGAATACACCTCAAACTATTTAAAGAATAAGGAAGCTAGAAGAGAGTGCTACCCATCATGTTTTTTTTTTTGTCACCTGACCTTAACCCTGGAGCTTTTATGGGGTGCAAATTGGTTCATTCAGTAACACAACAACTCTTTGGAATACTCTAAAATCATGCTGGGAAGATCACCTAAATCTGTGTCAGAGTGGATCGGACACAGCAGTGCTGCTGAGCACAACCTCAGATAAAACTGGGCAAATTGAGGGAAGTTAGCCATTTTACATCCCCAGTAATATTTGACTTGTTAGTGTGACAAGGTCTTAGGTGTGAATAAGGAGCAGGTTTGTTAAATTTTGGGTTATTGCTCTCACACTCTCTGGAAATAGAGAAGTAGAAGTGCTGCCAGCATTGGTTAAAAGGGTGGTCGGCCTGTCAGTGCTCAGACCACACGCCGCACACTGTATCAAAGTGGTACGCATGTCTGTTGTTCCAGAAGGAAGCCCTTTCTAAAGATGCATGAAGAAGCCCCCAAACAGAAATTAAGGGTAAAGCATGCAGGGTGTCTAACATCCACCAGCTCTGTGATGTCGTCATGGATGAGTAGCAGAGAATTACTGTACTGTAATTGTCAGTACTTGTATCTTGCTATAAACTGGTGACTAGTGCTTGCTGAAGACAAGCAGACTAAGGACATGGATTATTGAAACCATGTCCTGTGGTCTGATGATACCAAGATAAAATTGTTTGGTTCAGATGGCGCCAAGCATGTGTGGTGGAACCAGGTAAGAGTACAAAGACAAGTGTGTCTAGTCTACAGTCAAGCATGGTGGTGGGAATGTCATGGTTTGGGGCTGTTAGGAGCTGAACCAACTGAATCAGAGCATCCCCTCCCCACTGAAACTGGGTCTCAGGGCAGTATTCCAATATCATAACAACCCCAAACACACATCCACCATGAGCAATGCTTTGCTAAAGAAATTGAGGGTAAAGGTCAAGCATGCTTCCAAACCTAAACCCTACTGAGCATCTGTGGGGCATTCTCAAACAGAAGGAGGAGTGTAGGGTGTGTAACATCCACCAGCTCTGTGAGGAGAATTACTGTACTGTAATAGTACATACTTCAATACAAATTGGCGTCTAGTGTTAGTTTACTACTGACAGACTACACTAGTCTATCAGTTCTGCTGGGAAATCTTGGATTCTTTCATTCAAATAAATGTTACTGTGAAACCTACCACCTACCTAAACAATTGCAGAGCAAGTATACCCCTTGATGGAAACGGTATTCCCTAACAACAGTGGGCTATTAATAAGTACATAAACTGTGCGTCTTGACTGAAATGTCAAGTCAAAGTAATCCTAATGTCTTCTATTAACAATTCTTAGTCCTTATCTGAGTGCCTGAGCCAATCTATCAAATCACTTCTTTTGAAAATGTTACAATCAGTACTGAAAGTAATTTTTATTTCAGATATAACAGCCAAATCCAGTTGTCACAGATGCGAACATTTTGGTAAACCATGGACATGCTACAGTATTATCGCATATTGTCAATGATTAAACACAAACATTTCAAACATGGACACCGCTAAAACAATGGAAGATCTAATATAATGGTGTCCTAAGTCTTTGCATTATATTCAAACATACCAGTACACTAATATTAAGTGCTGCTATTATTATTATTATTATTTTTTTTTTTTAGTTAGCTGTTTAGTAGAAGGATTTAATGCCATGACTGTTCATAGTCTGTTTTCATGTCAGGAACAGCTGTGAGGTATTCACGTGAACAAATTGTAGTTTACAGCATTATTGATTGGTTGCATCTTTTGTCTGTGTGGTAGTCAGATATGTGCTTTTTAGTGAGAAATGTAACTAGTGACTTTCTTTTATTATGACTGAATATTTATTTATACTATTTATAATATAGCAATTTTATAAATCGTAAACTCTCATTATCTGATGCACTACTGTCACGTCAATCCTAAAATTTTTCAGTTTTGGGGAGCTGGGTGGCATCTTCATGAACAACGACCTCAAGTCAAAACCACCCAACCACATTGTAACTTGTTTTTTTACTTGTTTTTATGTTATTTACTGTAAACACACACAACACAAATGCACTCAAACTGGTATGTTTTTATAGACTTTCACTGACCTAAGGCATAATAAATTGATACATTTTAGAATAAGTTTATTGTTATGTGGTTTATTAATTGTGTGGCATGGTGTCCACAACTTTATGCACAATTTTATTTTGCGTGCAATGCCTGCATGATTTCACAATTCTGTGATGTCCATATGTTATGATGAACACATATATCCCTAGTCATGTAAAATATGGTTTCTTCATTCTAATTTGGTCATTGGGTCACATAGATGTTATAAAGCTTTGAGCTCATTATCCCGCTTTAGTGTAGATCCTTCTCAACAAAACAATCATTTTCACTAAAAGGTGCAGACATTTGGCACCTCTGCAAAATCAAACATTGCCTTTTCCTTAATAATTCAACAAAATTGTATATTTATGTTACCCACTTAAGGGAGAAAACTGAAGTATGTGGGTAAAGCCAGAAACCATTTAAAATGTTATCTATTTCAGCGATTTACACAGTAACTATTCATTATAGCAGCATAGGGTTTCACGTATGTATGGCGGACTTAACTAATCCATATGTGAAGAGGAAATTGGGTAATACAGGTGGCAGTGTTTATTTCTATTATACTGACTGGCTGGACATTTTTGGTATGTGTACAACTCAGTACAGCAGTGACACTGAGGTGTTTAAAAACTCCAGCAGCACTGCTGTGTCCGAGCCATTCAAACCAGTACAACAGACACTTAACACACCACCACTCCATCAGTGTCACTGCAAGGCTAAGAATGTGAGAATTAAACTGATCTGTAGTGGCCCTAAGAAGATTGATTAACCACTACAGATCAGAATCATTCTTAGCTCAGATCAGAATTTAATTATCATTCTAACTGATTTACAGATTTTCATGTACCAGTCATAAACTATCTGAAGCAAATCTGGCCATTGCTCTCTGTATCTCAATAGAAGCAACACTTAATTAATTACAATATTAAAAACCTTACACAGGCCATCCTTTCAACCAGTGAGGTGCATGTGATATAAGGTTGAACCTACAAGCCAGACATGGTAAAGGTTAAACTTTTGACCCTTTCAATCATCATATAGCATCGACTGATGATCGATTGGACATGAGGGCAGTGTGACCTTGCGTAACAGAACGATCATGTGTTCTGAATGTCTCGTGTTTGAGATTAACAAGAGCGACTTCCTAAATATAGCATTGTTCTGAATCACACATTAATAATAGTGTGTAAACTAAATCTTCAATCATCACACCACAGTCTTGTTCATATTAAGTATTGCCCATCACACAGTATAGACATGCATTAAGGTATTTTGAACAATTCTGAAGCTGAAATCAATTTCATTCTCAGCATACCATGACAACCCACATCACATGAATACAGTTTTGTTATATTCGCTAATTGATTTTCAACTGAACATTAAGTTTATATTTAATGTAGTAGCCTCCTGTAATTTAGTATAACTTCTACGTGTCAAACTGATTTTTGATGTCCACCAGTTTGGCTTTTTCCCCACAGTGCATAGTGGTGACTTTGCTTGTGGTGACATATGGCACACACATATCCAGTCAACCATGTGATGTTAAAGTAAGGGGGACTAAACTCACTGAACAAGGAAATCTTCTGCTAATGCTCCAAGGCTCAGGTCCTAACCTTATGAACTGACAGATTTCTTCCCATCTAATTTATCCCAGATCACAACATGTGCATTGGAGATCTAATCAATGGTTTGCTTCATCTGCAAGTGATCATAATGTTTTGGTTCATCAGTGTACATAAATGTACACAATCCTCAAACAAATTGAAACCAAATGCAACAAAGAGCTCATTATTTTGTCTCACAACCTTGAAACTAGAATTGGCTAAACACAGAATCAACACCCTAGGTAAGTATGGATTACATTATTTAGGTTTATTAATCAGGGGTGCCCGAGTCTGTTTTAGAAGACTTTTTTTAACTGATTGGTATTGATTGATATTTTATACTTTACGCAATTACTCTGTTATGTCATTAATGTTTAATACCCATCCCCCTGGCCCCCCACCCCCCACCACACCACACACACACTGAGGAAGATGGAAAAAGAGGTTTAATTTTTTTCAAGGGTGACAGCTGGAAATTTGCTGAAGGTGGCAACCAAGGGGTAACCAAGTCTTAAAATTAATGATTAGGTGCCACATCTGTGACAATAAACTATTTGTAACGAGTGCAAAAAGAAAGCCTGTTTATTTAAGGAACTAATATTTAAATGTGGAGTTTACTAAATGTTATATTTTAAGATTTTGAGTGGAGTCCAATTCTTTTACCACCAATAATAACAATAGAGCTTTCAGGCGACAGTGAGATGATGACAACATGACAACAAACTGGTAGCTATAGACTACATTCAATTAATAGCTTCAGTAAACAGCGAGCGAAAAAATTTCACTAGTATGTATGTGCAGTTTAACTACTGCATTACATTCTGTGCAACAGGACAGTGACTGAAATGAACATTGACTGGACATTACTGCAGTCCAATAGTGTTTTTATGCTATTGTAATGCAATGGATATTTTCACAAGAAAACTGTGTGCAAACAATACAAAAACGCATAAAATTACACTTACACAACATCCACCACCTCCACTCTTAAACTAACTCTAGTTGAGGTGACCAGCTGTTTACGACTGCAATGAGCAAAGTTAAAAGACAGACTTTTATTTCCTTTTGTGTGAAACTGGTGTGAACTGTGTGAGCAGTACCATTCACAAAGTGCTTCACTTACGTCACGCTAAAGAATCTGATCTTGACGTGTGTTTAAAGGCCAAGTTATTATGAATATTTCATTTCACAATATACTGACTGACTGACATACTGAGTTTTCAATTGTGTTATACATATAATTTTAGACAGTATTTACACTGCAGTTGATAATATTTAGGTCTATTGTGACTGCAAACTGGTGAAATTTGCCTTTTGGGCAAGTAAGTTTTCATTATTTGTTTAAATGTTTTAACATCACATTCACCTACATACTGGAGCAATTTAGTGGTACCAATAAACACATGCCTTTTGAATTCAGGAGGAAACCAGAGCCCCATTTTTCAATGTGAAAGTGATAAAATACTCAGCGTATGATTGATTGAGAGATGGAGAGAGATACAATAAGAGAGAGAGAGAGAGAGAGAGAGAGAGAGAGAGAGAGAGAGAGATGCATCCCAAGGGAAATTAAAGAGCTGAAAACTGAAAAGAGGTTTCCACTATGAGTGATGCTTAGAGGGACAGGCAAAGAAGAGCAGCCTGCTGAGAGTAATCCTGCTGTCTTCAATCAGATCTCCTGCTGGACCTTTGTACTGAGGATCATGTGGCGTAGTAAAGACAGGGACAGAGGGGCAGTGGCTATTAATTGGATAAATGAGGGAGGACATATGGAGGTGGCAATAAAGCTTGATAAACATAAGTGTTTGAATGTGTGTGTCACATTCTGCTGTTTGCGCAGTAGTGAAATTTTCGCCTGTAACTATTCAAATGCAGATTTGTCTGAGGGATGTAGGTGTGGTTACATGCGAGGCTCATGTACAGGGAGCTGTCTGAGTGTAGGGCTGAGCTCTGATATTGATTTGTTCATAAATGTGCATACTCTACTCCACCAGGGGATGACATCAAGTTTTCATTTCAATGTCATTATTATTGCTTTTCTCCTATTTGATATTTGCAAGGTTATTTATAATAATATTTTGTGCAGACTATAGGTAACCTATGAATGCCCTATAAACACTTAAACTCTTTATCACTGTTTTCAAAAACTGCACTTTGGTTAGTTATAGCTCAACATTAACAGGGGAGAAATTTGATTATTTTCTAACCAATACTACCAACTTTAGATTTAAGGAAAATAGAGGCACTGTGTGGGTTACATTATGTGGGTGGGGTGAATGTCTTTTTCCCTCAACTCCCTGGCTCTCAAAATATCTATACATGGGACTAATTATCATAATATATTTGAAATAGCATCCACACTGTGTTTATCTGCTCCTCTTTGGCTTTAATATCCATTGCTTCCAAACACAATTCTGAAGTTGGCACTCTGTCAGCCCATCTCCCAGATGATCATGACCCACTGGCCTTTATGGATGTTGTTGATAAAGGGCTTCTGCTCGCATATTATAATTTTAACTTGCGTTTGCTGCTGCCATGATGAACTGTGTTGACTATGTACTGTACCGGCTACAGTTTTCTGAACTATTCCTAAGCCTATGTGGTTATATGTTTTAAACTGGTAAATTCATTTTTAATGTAGTTCTCTTTATGGGATTAAATGCACCATCAGTCCATACTGATTTTTACGAAATGTTCCTCAACCTTTCCAATTCTACACTGTACTTGTCTCAACTTTTTTGGGACATGTCAAATACAGAATGCACACATATTTCCAAAAAAATCACAACAGTTGATTTAACTAAGTAGGGAATAATGGGCATTTATTTGATTAGTTTTCAATTAAATATAATTAAGCAATCTATAAATCACTGGCTTATGATCATATTTTTACAATTTTACAGCAAACGTTTAGTCTGGATGTTGCTTACCATTCGTTATGCTGTCTCTTTATATGACATACCCTTTGTGATGCTAAATACAAAAGCCAGTTTGGTTAAGTAATACCATTTAAACATAATCGGCATCGGGCAATATCTGCTTTCCCATTGCTGATATTTAAAATTAGTGGAGAAAATGCACAGCAACTTGCATTCTAACTTGCAGCTTATAACCAGGGAGTGACAAAAAACTAAAAAGCACTGACAGGACATTCTAAGAGGGTGGGGCAGTTTATGTAGAGACGAATAATTTTCATCTGCTTTGTTCTCAGCACTACAACTTGCTGCACTTAACTGGGACAGGGGTTAAAAATAAAACGATGCTGCTACCATGTGTAATACTCTAACAATGTTCATTTTTCTATAAACAAGAAGATGGCTTGTTAGAAGAAGATTGTCTATAAAAAGAAAGTGCAAACAGAGATATGTGTACATCAACATATCAAAAACATATCAATCTACCACCAGTAAATAATATAAAGAAGGTACAAACATTTAGGAAGCAGACATACTTTCGAAAGAAATCTTTTTTTTCCCTGTACAGGTTGAGTACAGAAAACTGACACACTGGATGGACACATTCAGGAATAGCTTAAGCAGGGACTGCATAAAACAGCTGGAGACAGGGGAAGCTGAGTCACATATACAGCTACAGCTAAGCCGTCAGCGCCCAACCTTGAAGTAGATTTATAATGTCCAGTCATACAGTTAAAAATTGCACAGGCCTAGTCAGATCCGTCACACAGACTTTTGTTAAATCTACTAAACTCATAATGGTTTAATAATAAAAAGTGCAGCTTTATGAGGAAAGACAATAAACAGCAGCAAAACATAAAGGAACAGCAAACAGGAGATATGGAGGGCAATCAGGCTGTACATTAGTGCCACTGTGCTGTTTTTCCCTCAGAGCTGTCCTGCTGTTTGCTAAAAATACCCCACATCTGGCCATAGAAAGAAAAAAGTTTTTGAGCAAAAGTGAAGCAGGTAATAATGCACCCAGAGATAAAGCTGCACATCAAAATTAAGAACAAAGAGAGCCAAAGCCAAATCTTTCACTTGGAGGATCATTTTGTTCATGACGTTTAACCCCACACAAAAGTCAAATATGGTTCAAATATGCATCACGACTGCACTTTTTAGGAAAGCCTAAGGGCTCTACCGTGATCACATGTGTTGTGCAAAATGTGCAGTCAACATGAGAGCTTTGTTCTAAAATACAGTCGAATCCGGTTAATTGGACCACCTGTTAATGGAACCAGCCACTTATTCCAACCAAATCCTAAAGTACCGAAACAAATCCTATATACGTGTAATGTTATTCGCTTATTTGGACCAAAATTCCACTTAATCGGACCAAAGAACGTGAGACAGAAAAAGAAGCCACAAGTCACCACTTAGCCACTGCAAAGTGGGTCAGGGAGATATGGGAGGATTTTTGGGATCCCCGGGAGAATTTATGCTTTTATTAAAGGTCAGGAAATCCGAACAGTTGTGTTGACAAGAGCAAAACCAGCGGGAGGTGACCACGCCCACCACTTTCTTGATTTTGTTCAAGTGCAGTCC
>JAVSBV010044615.1:0-11133 GCA_033117975.1 Parotocinclus spilosoma
ATTATAAAGTTCAAGAAAAAATAAAGATATTTTTTGGTATTTCTCGTATCTGCTGCAGCAACAATGGTTGAAATTAAAAAAAATATATATATATAAATATATATATATATATATATATATATATATATATATATATATATAACAAATATATATGAGCTCAGAGCAAACCATTCTCTTCTGTTCATTAAATTTTTTTCCAGAATCACTCTAATTTAATTGTAGGTTAAATAAATTTTATTGTTAAATAAAAATGTATTTTTATTTTTTCCTCCTTCCTTGTATTGATTCCACATAGTCCTCGAGAAATTGAAAAATGCTGAAAGATAAAGATTTTTTTTTTTCCTCCCTCCTCAGTAGATTCTTAAGTAGGGACATCCGAGGAACAAGCAATTACAAAAGTCTTGCCCTAATGAGCTGACAGGAGACCAAGCTAGAACGAGCAGAACGTTGTTTTTTTTTAGAACGCTGGGATTGCTGTTGTTAACAAAACCTTGAGCAAAGATCTTAAAACAGCTGCTTGGCTTGTCCCTTGTGTAAGATCATATCAGTTTGTAATTTGCTTAGGTTAAGAGTATCCGCTAAATAATGTCAATGTAAACATTTAGTGAACAGGAATTTTATTTCATTGCGATAATATTTTGGCCTTAGTGCCAGTTCCTCAGAAACTGCATGTCCATGGGGGGGTGAATTCTGGGAAATGTAGTGTTTGCAGATTTCTTCCCCCAAGCTTTAATTTAAAAGGTGATTTTATGTTTGTTTGGTCATTTTTTGAGTTCCTGAAGTTAAGGAATGCTAATGTATTAGCAAGGAACGTTTTCCAGCGTTAAAATCCAGTCAAAACATTAACACCGAGTGCATTCCTTGCCTGTTTGGTCTTTTTCTGCATACATCATCATTAGTGCTTCAGGAGGATCATGGAGCGAGCCTCTCGAGCTCGATTTGTGCATTTTCAGCGCAGACAGGAAGATGTCAAGATGTACAAGTGACAAAGCCACGTAAACAGATCAACACTATGCCAGGGACCTTAGCAGGAACCCCGAAACGCGGCACTGAGACCGACGCGTTCTTGGTTCTCGTTGCTGGTGTGGCATGCCAAATAGAGGGAATTCATTATTTAGAGATTTATAAGCAGTAATTTATAAAAGCCTCGTGTCTGCTGTAGGGCTACGTTAGAATAATAAGCGTGGTCTGAATGATTTATGGATACTGTCTTTACAGTGTGTGAGCAGAACGCAATGAAACGCAATAACGTTCTTGTTTTGTTGTGTACGCTTTTGACCGGATTCCTCCTTAAGCTCCAGGAAGAGCAGAACAACTGGGTCAGGTGATAAGAGGAAAGAGCTGAAAAAGCTTGGCGATAAAAAACGGCAAAGCCCTGACTGATTGATGCTCAGTTCCACGTCCGTCACGCTCGCGTTTGACAGTTGGTTGGGGATCTGATGATGCTCAGATTAAAGAGGAGAGGAAACTAAGCAAATAAGAAGGACACGAAGGTCACAGACGTCTATCTTCCCGTCTCCGTTTTTTCGCCGTCTGCTTTTAGGAAGCTGGATTTGCGAGGGTGGAGGTTAAAGTGATAATATTTAATGTTATGTGATGTCTCTCATTTCGGATTTCTCCCACCTTTGCAAAACACGGATGGACTGGATGCACCAGGTGGGAGTGACTGTATAGAGCTGGTGAATTCGAATCCTGTAGGACTTCGGTCCTGGCAATCCACAATCCACAACCTGTGCAGTTGTACATCTGGACCTTCTGCTTCTTTTTCCATCCTGATTAGATCCGGTTTGTTCTTCTTTCAAGACAGGAGTGGAGTCCTCGTTTAGAATCTTTAATCTCGTGTCTGTGGGACTGTAATGGCCTAGTGATTGGACCATGGACCAGGAGGTCCAGGGCTCAGATCCCACCTCTGCCATAGATGGGTCCCCCCCGAGCAAGGCCCTTATCCCACAATTTCTTGGATTGTTTGACTTATAATTGTAAGTCGCTTTGGAAGAAACCAAAGACTCCACACAGAAAGGACCCACGCCGTTCCACCTTGGGATTGAATTCGGAGCCTCTGGCTGTGAGGCACTGTTGCCACCCACCCAGCCCCTGCGCCACCCAAATAATAATGATATTATTATAAAAACTAAAACAGGGACTGGATGCGGCAGTAGAGCCAGTCCTAAGCCCAAATTAAAATGGGAAGGGCTTTGGGTTGGTTCGCCCCCTAATAAAAGCTTTCGAAAATGAATTTTGTATAAAATTATTCCATGTTCTAGTGGTTTAATGAAAGTGAAATAAAGCCAGCAGATTTAAGAAAGCAACTTTCACTTTGCTGGGAGGAAAATGCAGTTAAATTAGAAACGGCTAAAGCCAATCAGATTACTGACTGTATATGAATGGTAAATTATAGCTTGCAGCACGTTGAAAGACCATTTTGTGCACCATTTAAATGTCTATTGTTTATAATCGTTGAGTCCCGTAAGCGTACAGTGCAAACACGTATACTTTAACAGGAGTGCCTAACTTTGTTCTCCTCCTTCGCCTTGATCCGTCGGTCCCGCGATACGAGAAAAAGGAGCAAATTATCGCAATCCAGCAGCTCAAAAGTCTTTGAGAGCGGAGCGTCCTAAATGGACGCATCACAAGGTTTTCAGCACCTTCAAATCAATCTATTCAGAAGGCGCCATTATCTGGAAGCGTGACAATATCCGGCACTGTTCTCCCCGGCGTGCGTTGTAAATTGGACTTTATCATTAAAGCGCCGTTTCGAAAAAAGGTTGCTTCAGAGAGTTAATCAAAGCACAAGTGCGTCTTGCATGGGAGGTTTGATAGAGCTCTGTTTGAAAGTGTTTTCAGGTGTCCCTCCCTCTCGCGTTTGCGCAGGTCAGAGGATTCCTTCAATTGTAACGGATAGACCGGCAATTATTGACTTTCTCTCGATCATCTCAACGTTTTCTCCCGTGATTGCAGCTTTGTTTGGATACGAACATCCAGCTTATTTGTTGTTGTTTTTTGGGCCACGTTTTATCATCAGCGCAGCTCATTCCCAGCTTATTCCTCCCTTTTTTCTTTTGTGAAAATTCGTTTTTAGATCCCCCCCCCACCCCATTTGTGTGGCTCCTGCCATTTCTGAGATTGCGTCTCTCCTTCGTTGTTCTGAAGTTCAAAGACACTTCGAGACTCCTGTTCCGATGCGGCGTGAGCGAGAGAACGGCGCTTGTCTGTTTTGCCAAACTTTCAGACAGACTTTTGGACCGGTTTTGCGACGTGGGCTACAGTGTGAGATCTTTTTCATCCGCTTCGTTGGTCACGTTTATTCGTCCAAACTGTGAGGCTGTAAAAACCTTGGGAGACTTTGAATTTGAATGTAAAAGAAACAGAAATGAGGCAAGGGTCGACCCCAGCATTGCTACGTTACGTTAGTATTGAAATAGACGACCTTGTAGCTCAGCATGGCAGACTTGTTTAAACTTTATGTACAAAATTACCTGTAATATCACAGCAAATCTTCCACCATGTGTGTTTTGAGCACGTTTGAACCCCCCCTGTGTGTTTACGACCACACTCCTGCAGTCCCGACCACTAGCACACCATCTTTAACTGGGTGAAGAACGCAGCAGCAGAGCTCTGGGCTTTTTCCATAGTGAGTGGATTAGACGTAAACCTGCTTTTGCAGAAAAGAAACACACACACACATATATACACAAGTGTGTAGACGTTTACACACACCAGTGTGAAATCAGTCAGGAGACTAAAGTCTCACTGCAGCCATCTGTGAAATCCTCCTGCTCTAAGAGAAAAGGCCCTCAGAAAATGAGGGATCATCTGAAAAGTGACAAAACTTTTGTACGCGCAAAACGCACAAACTGTTTTTTATGCAGAGCAGCCAAATGGGATTATTTCTGGTACAACGTGTATAAATGTATGGTGCAGTTTTTAAACCCTGGTTAGGGTCGCAGGGGCACTAGCACCTATCTTTGGAGAACACAGGGAGAAGGTGCAAGCATAACCTGGATGGGACAGCGGTGCATCACATATCATACTACGAATTAATAAATGTTTTAATATTTAATTGAACTAAGTATTTATTTTTACAAAAATCGCAAACCTGATATTACTTACTGCAATAAAATCATTGGAGTACAATAATAACAATAAAAATACTACTACTAATAATAGTAATAATAATAATAACACCAAGACAGCAATAATGTTTAGTAACAAATATAAAACCGGAATTTGATCAAATAAAAATAAATATATATAAATAATAATGAATATTATTGTTATTATGAAAATAATAATTATCATTATTATTATTATTATTATTGTTATTGTTGTTATTGTTATTATTACTATTATTATTATTAATAATTATAATTATAACAACAATAACAATAATACTACTAATAATACATTTAGCAAAAATATATTGTATGAATATGAATAATAATATTAATATGAATAATTTAATCAATAATGTATAGTAACAAATATAAAATCTGAATTTGATCAAGTAAAAAAATAAATATGATAATAATAATAATAATAATAATAATAATAATAATAATAATAATAATAAAAAATAAAATAATAAATAAATAAAAATACTACTACTAATAATAGTAATAATAACAATAACACCAAGACAGCAATAATGTATAGTAACAAATATAAAACCGAAATTTGTTCAAATAAACAACAATTACAATAATTCTAGAAATAATAATAATAATAATAATAATATATTATTAATAATAGTAATATATTAATATTAATAATTTAAGCAATAATGTATAGTAACAAATATAAAACCTGAATTTGGTCAAGTACAAAAATAAATATAAGAATTACATTAATATTAATAAATATTATATAATATGGTAATCATAGTAATATTCATAATACAAATTAAAAGAGGTATTTCTATCAGAAATATTTTTATACAGCAAACTATATTCTGGAAATTAAAAAAAAGCTGGCTAACTAAATAAATCGAGTGATTTTAGTTCATGTACAGCAGCCAGATGTAAATGTACAGACATGCCATGTACTAAATGTAGAACCCCCAAACAGCATTTTATTAAATGTCGCTTTTTCATCCTAAATTTAGTAACGATGCAGAATAATAATAAAGCTCTGATGTAGAGGTTGCCATATTTTTAGTAAATGTGCGATTTGTACAGTGATCCTCATTCTCGTGAATCGTATTTATTTGTATGCAGATGCAGTAGGTGTTGAGAAAATAATATTGTTTCTCTTTAAATAATACTAAGCCCCAATTTCGCAGCATGTGCCTCACACTCTGAGTTCCTGCTGTGCGCGTACATGTGTGTGTGTGTGTGTGTTTGAAAGTCAGCGCTAGCTCCTAGCTCCTGTATGCTTGAGTGGACAAATGGGTCTCGCCCAATCAGTAAATGATGAACCTCATCTCCTTCATTCTGGCCCTTTTCTCTTTCCCTCTGCGCTTTTTTTTTGGGGGGGGGGGGGGGCGGGGCAGAGAGAATAATGCCTTGTGATTGTGCTGCGTTTCGGAGGGTCTGCGCTTCATCTCGGCTGGTGCCTCCCTCATCAGAGATGGAGCGTTGATTGCTTCTTGATACCAATCCAGCATGGACTGCCTCATGCATACATTAGCCAATTACAGAGGCGGCCGCAGTCTGTACGAGTGTGTGTCCTTACACGCTCATTTTCCTTGGTCCTCAGTTCCTCCCAATCACTTTGTACTGCTGGATCCTCTACCTTGCTTTGTTTAACAGGGAAGCACTGCATGTGACCAAACATCATTAAACAAACCTCTTAAAATGAATGTATGGTATAATAGAGTTCAATTACAGCAAGGGGCGGGGTTGCTGTCTGGAGCCTTCATAACGTTTGCTTTGGGTTTGATCAGGGTGACATACTGGTTCTTTTGTAGCATTTCACAAAAAGGGACTTGCCCCTCGAATTCAGTGCCTAGCCGTTATCAGGGTTTGATCTGGAAATTAAAATGGAAGATGAATTACAAATGGATACACAGTCAAAGCTCACATGTTAGGAGGTTTACAGTTGGCATCGGATGTTGTGGAAATTCTTTGTTTTGCCCAAACAGAAATCCATGCAGGTGATGATGGTTATTTGGTCCATTTTCTGCTTCTCAGAGGTCCAGGTGTGGCGTGCCTTACACCATTTGTGTTCAACAGCGAGCATTTTGAAAAAAACAATATCTTGATATTTTCCAGGCTTCTGTGGATAACGATAATTACAAAACAAGTAATTGGACTGTAGTGGCCTAGTGGTTGTGGTTCTAGACTATGGAGCAGAAGGTCCATGGTTTAAACACCTCTCACCACAGTTGGGTCCCTAAACAAGGCCCTTGACCCACAATTGTTTGGATTGTAAGACTGTATGAATTGTAAGTCGCTCTGGATAAGGGGCGTCTGCTAAATACCATAAAATGTAAATGTAAATGGAATTGGTGACAACATTTGACATCTTGTAATGTCCATCTTTTGCTTTTCTTGTCGTAAAGCGCTTTTTTTGCACAATGATTTCACTAAGGTTTGTTGAGTGTGTTTTTGTGCTGCTTCCTTGGCTGGTTTTCCGACATGCAGATGGTCTTTTGAGCCATGTCCTTCATATCTGTGCTTACTTTCGTGCAGGAGTCATTTGTAAAGTGTCCATCTACCTCTGTCACTACCTTTTTGCTTGTTCCTCTGTCCCTGTTTGCTGAAACAGTTTTTTTACGCCTGACACAAGCTCCAACTGTTGCAGCTGCAGGCCAGACAGCCACTATTTAGCCTGTTTGTTGCCTCGAAATCTCCCGCATCAATGTGCTAATTGAAAAAGCTCTGGTACGGCTGATGTGTGATGAATTAATGGTCAACGCAGTAGACGTTTGGTGCATCTCGACTTCTGATTTGGTCACACAGAATTAAGGCGTTTTCATTTTGTTTGTGTTAATTGATCCACCCTGGTGTGTAGTGCTTGGACATATTTCCTAAAGCCAGCTCCAAATGAGTTACGTTTGGGATGGGCTAGCATGGGTTGCTTAGTTTCCTCCAGCCTAACCTTGCAAGTTGGGCGTTCATTTATTTTCCATGTTTGACACACAGAGGTGGTTCTGGAGCACACATCTCAATTTGGTTTTATAAAATCTAGTCAAACTTCTAAAAGCCAGCGTAGATAAACGTCTGGTAAATTGTTTGCTGGCATGGGAGGTGATGACTCCAAAATGTTACATCTCTGATCCATGGATAGATTTTTGTCTCTCCAACACTTCTTATTGCTGTGGGGAGAAATGACTCATCTTCTGATTAGTGGAAGCCTCCTGGTTAAGAGTGAATTTTAAGTCATTTTGCACTTCCATAGTCATTCATGAAGGTCAAACCCCACATGGCCTGCATGGTCTTCCAAGAGGCATTAGCCTTAATCATGCAGTCTATATTGGAACCATAATGGATCTAATGTAAAGCCAGATTGGCTTGGTCCAGGACAGTATTATAGAAGCTGCTGGTATCTTGAAACTGATCTTAATTACAATAAATCATTTCACCTACTTTTCGTTTCAAATAGCAACGTAATTCTAGTGGCTAGATGATGTGTATTGACCAGCATCTTTTTCTTGTCAACCGCTTTTTTAGCATGTGCTTTATGTTTTTGGTCTGGTTCTGATCAGCTGAAATGAGCCTTACACGGTCTGAAGGATTATCCTGGAGCAAACTTATAGAGGAAGATCTACTGAGGGAAACGTTTAAGTGCATTACGGCAGGTCTGAGGAAGCAAAGTGTCTTTTTCAGATAAGCTGTGGTGGAATTGCGATTTTCTTTTTTATGTATTATTTTCTGGCTTTGTTTTGTAAGTATTCTGGTCTAAGAGGCTTTGGATGAGATAAAGATTACTAAATAAAACAAAGACAACAAAGTGGGTCAGTGTGTTCTGTTAACCTATGAAGATATGTTTAAATTCGATATACTCCTGTTTAAAGAGAGTATATGTTTAGAGCAATCAGGCATCTTTATATGGCTGGTAATGGACAGTGCACTTTTTAAAGTGCCCAGCCTTGATGAATGGGCCAGTTGGTGCCCAACTCCCCCAGACAGGAACAACCCTAGATGGGACGCCAATCCAGCAGTCACACACTAAGGACCACTTTAGAGACACCAGTTAACCTAACACTCATGTCTATGGACTGTGGGAGGAAACCAGAGTACCCAGAGTAAACCCGTGCAGACACTGGGAGGACATGCATACTCCACACAGAAAGGACCACCTTGGGATTGAACCCGGGACATAATAGAAACATTTGGCAGTGGCCTTTACTGATTTTTGAAAAATTGTGCAAGAATGGTTTGAAGAAGTTATGGAAATGGTCTAAAAAATCCCCAAACCTCAATCCAACTGAGCAAGTCCAACCCATGGAGACCTTAACTCACTTTTCACAAGACTTGAACTGCCCTACATTTTTGATGGCACACACTAGAGGACATTGTCAGAAGTCCATAACTTCACGACTCGTAACTTATATTATATTGGTAAGCTAGCGGTTAAGGTACTGGACTCTGGGCCAGAAGGTCCAGGGTTAAAATCCCACCTCTGCCAAGCTGCCACAGTTGGGCCCTTGAGCAAGGCCCTTAACCCACAATTGCTTGGACTGTAGGATTGTATAAGTTATAAGTCGCTCTGGATAAGGGCATCTGCTAAATACTGTAAATGTAAATGCTGCTTGTTCCAGGAAATTGGTGATTAAAATCCAGCATACTGAGATCATTTCACCCACTACACTGTAGCACAAATATCTATAAGTTGGTTAAACCCTCATTTTGTAATGAACTCATGATAATAATCGGCCTCAAATAAATTTCCCTGTTTGATGTTTTCAAAATGTAACAAACTTGTAAATATCATTGAAAAAATCTATGATTGCTAAAACTATATAAAAAAGTAGGAGAGAAAGATAACCTCCTGCATATTCCTAGGTCCATAGTCCAGTTTCTTAACTGCTATAATCTCCTCCAATATACTTTAATTTTGTAAAATAATTTATGCACTTCATAAAAAGACAATTCCTTTCATAACGGACCCTTATGGTGCTCAGGTGGCATAACAACAATTTACTAGCCCACCACAAAAGTCACCTAGGTTTGAGTCCCAGTGGTGTCTTTCAATCAAATGACTAATATTTCATCTTTTGGTCAACTTAATTTCATTTTGTTAAGGCCAGCAGTGCAAGCTTAAGCTGAACACCAGCAAACTGCTCAGACAGCACTGCTTCAAGACCGATCATGTATCAATAGCTGACATAATAATATGGGAATGGCATTACTTTATTAAATTGTTATCAAGCACTACAATAAAGAGTTACATTAACAAATGCCACTTAAAACTTTACTGTGTAAAAAATACTTTGTTCATCTTTGAGGCATCTAGGATGGACCATCACAGTCGAAACATGTATTGTGGTCAAACCAATTAGTATTTAACATTTTATGGAATTCAGGTCAAAGTGAAAAATGATCATCCAGACTCAAGTCCATAAGCCAGGGTCTGTCATTGTATGGGGCTTTGTCAGTACCCTTGGCAAAGGTAATTTCTTTGATGACAGCATCAATACAGAAAAGTACAGTGAGATTTTAAAGTTAAATTAATCCATTCAAGATGTATGAACAAGACAATGCAAAGTTAGAAAGACACATTTAGTCACTTTAATCAAAAAGGTTTCAAATGTACCCGTTACTTAAGTTATCTGTTACATTCATAAAGAAACTTTTTTGTCAACAGTGGATGTTTTGCACTGTGTATTACAGTAAACTAAACAACACACAGGGCCACTGGGGGATATTTTTAGCATGAGGTGGTGTCAGTTGAAAGAAAATAGATGCACATTTTGTTAAACATGCAAGAATCTAAAACCACACATAAGGGGCTTGTAGAAGCAAAAGTTAAACCCATTTCCTGTCAGTGCTTTAATCCATCTACATGTCTGATTTATCACTACGACTTAAATTACATTGTGTAAAACATAAATAAAAACAGAATATGATGATTTGCAAATCCTTTTCGACCCATATTTAATCGAGACAAGGTATTTAATGTTCAAACGGATAAACTTGATTGTTTTTTGAAAATATTCACTCATTTGGAATTTGGTCCCTGCAACACATTCCAAAAGAGTTGGGATAGGGGCAACAAAAGACTGGGAAAGTTAAGGAATGCTCACAAAACACCTGTTTGGAACATTCCACAGATGAGTGCCATATCATATATAAAAGTCGCATCCTGAAAAGGTTCACCACTTTGTTAACCAACTGCATGAGCCAATAGTCAAAAAGTTTAAGAACAACTTTTCTGTTGTTCTTTTTTGAACATTAAATATCTTGTCTTTGCATTGTATTCAATTAAATATAGGTCCAACTTCACTGGAATTGGAGTTGTAATGTGATACATTATATATTATGTATAGATATATTATATAACAAAAAAACTACAAAGTAAATTATCTACCCTGAAATTAACATAAAGTATCTACTGAATTTGAATGCCTCTGGATTCTGAGTTTGAAATGACCAGCAATTACAGTAATGTTTGAATGTAATGGAAATGTACAGAAATGAAAATGTTTGGGCACACTGATTAAGTAATGGCTTTGACTGCTTTTAAGTAGAAAAGAAATGATCACTTCTGCATGATGTATTACATATTTATGCATTATAATTAATACATATTAAAAGGTTTCCAAAAGATTAGCACAATATTTTAGATTGAACATATCCAGATACAGTAGTTATCAGTAATGTCACTGATATAATGAACTGATATAATATATAATGTAATATAAACTGATATACTGATATAATAACTAAAATAAACTGAAATAATAAGAAAGCCTTTCCATAAACATTATTTGATTTTGTGCAAATTGTGAAGTCAGTCATAATAAAGATTTAAATTATGCCCAGCATTACAGATCAAATCAAATGAAATCACTTTATTGTCACATCACATTAACACAGTTGTGAAAGGTGAGTGAAATGTTTAGCTGCTCGGTCCCTCGCAGTTGCAATATACATTAATTTAAAAAGAAAATGTAAAAAATATACACATTAACTTACATAAAAACTAGCACCATTTGTTTAAAATATACAGATATAATACAAGAATGTGCAG
>JAVSBV010044626.1:0-11132 GCA_033117975.1 Parotocinclus spilosoma
TTAATCCTGTTGGATGTGGTTTGTTGTTCTTGGTGGTATGCTGACATTACCCTGGATACCGTGGCTCTTGATACATCCCAAACCTCTCACACTTAAATGACAGGTGTTTCAGTTTCATTGTCCAATCCCTGTACATATATGCTAATACAACAAATACACATTCTATATAGGAGGCCTTTGTAGGTATACAGTTACTGCATCTTATATACAGCCCTGTCACATCTTAGGAATACTATAGAGCATGGCAGTATGTGTTGTGCTAGGGTGAGTGTAACTAATGAAATTTGGTTGAGCTAACACAAATGCATATACACAAATTATGAGCTACAGTCTCATGCTTGTATACCAATGAATTTGCCATGTGACTACAACCAAATATTCAGCTAGAACACTGGTTGCCAAACTTTTGCTGCAGTGCATCTCCCCATAAAAATATTTTCAAATACCCCTCTCTTCCAACTGACATGTGTACACATTTTGTTTCCACAATTTCTTTGAATATTAATATATCTATATAATGCTACAATTTGTTCTTTTTAACAAAGAGAAAACAAAACAATAACAATTCACATTTACAGTGGAAGTATTACATGTGTCATACATTATGCATCTTAAATTTCGACTGTGTGAACAGGATTCATATCTATAAATGGACAACTACATACTCAAAGCGGTCATGCCAGCACTATGCAATTATTTAATCTTATCACAATTAAACAGGCCTGTCAAACTCAATAAGGGGGGGCGGCATCAAGCCCCCTCTGTGTCTAATTCCTGTTAATTTGCTGAATCTAATTAACTCTGCAACCAACCATGCTATTATCTGATCTCTTTTTGTCCATTAAAATAGCCAAGACCTGGCTAGTGGTGACTGATCAATCGAGATCTGATGGACAGTTAGGCATTTTGGGTAGGTTATGGGTCATCTGGCTCTTTTCTCAGACCTGTCAGTAGGTCAGACCTGTTGTCAGCGACAGCATGCTGCCTGAGTGCTGATATCTTATCCTGCTGTATCAGGTGACAAGCTTGACCATGCCCTTTCTCCCGCCAATCTGTCTGTGGTATGCCGGCAATGGTGGGCTATGCGAAGTTAGAGATACAGAGACCACACACACTGGCAGGAATGGAAGGGTGATAGATTGTAGCTTCATACACATACACACCCATAAGCAGGGGTGACTAAAACAGCCGGAGTCATAACATTGTACAACATTCTTAGGCCACCATTACATTTGTTGCATAATGACGACATAGTCAACCCAAACTCTTCAAACTGGTAATTGTCTATCCATCAAATAGTTCCATAAAAAATTGTCTATCAATAAAAATCAATTCCTCTGATCGTCATTTCAATCGTTGTGAGCTGCAGCATATCATTGACTTTTCACCCTGTTCCCCTTCTGAAAAAAGCAGTTTCTTGGCTGCTCCCTTTCCAAAAAGGCCATTCCTATTCAAGCTTCTACGGACTGTAGAAGGGTCAACTCAGCATCCCAATAAAGCTGGAAATACACTTAATAACTGCCACAGTAGCCTACAGAAGATTTTTTTAAATACTCCATACAAATTTCCTGTATTTTCCGGTTGTATTCCAGTAAGGGAATTGAAAAATAATTAATGATGGTCAATATACCAATGCTAAAACAATGATTTATTTGAACGGATGGTGCCCTAAGACTATTGCACAGTGCTGTATGCCAGTAGTCTACTGTTGTCTGTCTCTATTAGATGTGCATAGGCACTTCACCCACCAAAACACACGCCATCTGTTATAGCAGGACTATAATTGATGTGTCTGGTGAGAGCACAGTGTAGGATCCCCTCATCTTTCCCACGAGACCTCCAGCAGCAACAGTGACTGCGTTGAGGACCGACCAGTGACAAACATCCCTATATCCCCCATCGTCCCTTTCCCCATCCCCCACTGGTAATACACCAGTTTTCTATCACCCTTTTCATCTCAACATATTTGCTAAGAGGATAATGTAATTAATTACAGCTGTTATTCTAAACCCACTGAATGCCATAAGCACCCATCTGAAAAGTGCTGTTAAAAAGTGCACATAGAGAAAATTGTGATGTGTTTTAGTATTTCACTTACCGAACCTTCCCTGGTGGGATCATCATACATTTGCTCCATATTTTTTTTCACTGATTCCTCACCATCCACAAACACCTACAACCGAAAGAATTAGAAATATTTCGATAAAGGCCACTGCAGTCCTCCCTGAGCTATATATGCATACGCATGGTTATAAATATTGTTTAAACAACTCACTTCAGATATTAATGTAACAATGAAGTACATTTGCCAAACTGAAAAACAGTATCAGTGTTTTGGGGTTTTTTTTAGATTAAAAACTGATAACTTGCAGTAATGAATGACCGCGCTTGATATAAATTACTGTTACGCCGACTGAACTAAAGTCTAACATAACCATATGCTGTGCAGCTCCTCAGACTCTGTGACTATTTGTTAATTTGTTTTCCTGTAAATTTCACTGACTGGATACCCATACGATGTCTGTACTTGTAATTAGACTGACAGCCTCTTAACTAGTCATTAAAAACATGAGAGTATTCAAGCAAGAGTATTTCCTGTTTTTTGTCCAGCATGTCTTGGTTTCAGAGCCGTCCTATCTCAGAGAACACAGGACACATTTATAAGCATACCCTGAATGGGTCCATTGCAGACAGGTCATGGGTCTCTATTATAGCACCAGGAGCCAGGGCTTTCCCCATCTCAGACACAGCTAATTGTGCCAGGGCTTGGTGCCTGACCCGGCTAGCATATTGTAGCATTTTATGGTGGTGGCTAGCATATCAATCTGATCATTCATTATTTTATACTGTTTGCATTCATTATGGTTCATGGTTCAAGCACATAAAGATATCAAACAATTTTGGGGGAATTGTTGCAATGAAAAAAAAAATCCATTAGCAATATCGGTCTTTGCAAGTAACCACTGCTAGTTAATCCAGTAAACTCTGAAAGGCAGGATATGTCACAGGGGAGCTTGAAATAAAGCTAAAACACTGACAGATGTGTACATGCACATGTTTGCGTGCACTTAATAATCAGATCATAACTGGATTTCTGGAAATCTGATTTTTAAAAACTAAACATCCTAAGCGCATGTATACACTTACTCTGATAATTCTCAGTCTGTGCATGCACACGGATGTAACTGGAGTGTAGAAATGTCATGGAAGGACGTAACAGGATCAAACATGCTCGCTTATTCTAAACATTAAGTGGAATAATCAAAATAATCTTAACACTCAGAAGAAAACTATGTAAAAAAAATAATTCATGGAGGTTATCAGGTCTATTCGAGTCTTAAAGTCGAGTTGAGAGTCGCAAAGTGACTTGTATTCACATCTCTGGTTAAAACGAGGCTTCCCTATTAACAAAGCGAAGCAGTCATCATGACTGACAATCCACATTTGTGATCAACTGTTTGGTTCAAAGTTTGAAATACTTGTGAATGACTGAAAGCTGACTACTTAGTGAATTTAGTGACCTGGCTAATGCTGGGTCTGCCTTTGCTCTTCTTTTTTGAGGTAGTATCCAGACCCCAGAGTGAGGAGAATCGACTCTTGCGTTTGCTGGACGAGCGGCTCAAGGCCTGTGTCCGCCTCCGAATGCCACTCTCTGTCCTGGCTGCTACCTGAAAAACATACACCGAAAGCTGATGTATTATCATTGGCATAAGACAAAAAAGTGAACAAGCTACACAACTTGCAAGCATATCCTCACTACAGAATTTGAGGTGATAAAAAGGCAGGTCAAATGTGCACAGCATAAGACTGAGCTTGGAAACGATGGGGTTGTGTTGCAGCACATATAGGTCACAGCATGCACATAGAGTCACAAGCCTACAGCGTTTAGAGCTCATGCAGACATGGAGAATCACTCCGGCACTTCTGGGTTAATTCACATCAGGGCATAGCTTCGCAATGAAGCTGTTATTGTGTAGCAAAGATGTGACAGAGATGTGCAAACTCAGTAGGAAATATGATTGCATCATATGAGGAACGTGCTACGCTTCTTTAATCTTGTTAAATACTACGGTTAGGATTATTTACTGATATATCACTTACATAAAGAAACTCATTCTCCCAAGTGGCTTTCCTCAGGTGCAACTGACAAGTATACTGCTCACAAAAATTACAACTAATTTTTGTGAGCATTGAGTGTTTGTTTGAGTGTGTAATGTCTAATGCGTTTGTAAAAAAGAAACGTGAATCTAGAAAGTGACAGTTTCGGACAAGTTCAGATGCACAAGTATGAGCTGAAGGCACCTGTTTTTTTTTAAGTTACAGAACACAGAAAAGTAACACATTAATAACACAATGTTTTTAAGCAGATAATTACATTTTTTCTGCATAAAAATATCGGGCACCCATACTTATGTACTGTGTACAAAATGGTCCCCTAATTACAGTCCCCTATACTCTATATAACAGATGGCACTATTAGCCAATATGAAACAGAACTGTAAATGAGTTAGTACACGCCCTCATACGGCTTTGCTCATTACTGTGCAACAGCGGATTCCACCCAGTCACGTTTAACTGTGCAGTTTAACAACATGCCTGGCTCAGCACATGCTGGTTCTAACAAAAGCACCTAATGAAATATGCTGGATTAAAAAGAATCTTCTGTTGCGTTTCTGTTTATTAAATGTTTGCTGTTTTGTTTTATAAAGAAAAAACACAAATGTTTTTTTTTACAATTTGAATAAAAACAATGTATTTATTTAATGTAATGTAAAAGCAAGCAAGCATGCAAATTATTTTAAATAAGAGTACAAAATTAAATATTAAGCTTGACTTGTTGCAAATAATTCCAAATTAAATAAATGCATAAACAGATAACGCCTAGACAGTGAGCAACAGTGAGCAAGATAAATAAACAAAGAGACACAAATATAAAATAAAAAGAGCAAGAATAAGAATAAAAGGCAAATACTAGTAAGAAATCTAGAACATAGTTAAAACCTTTAAGAATGTTGTTTCTGTTATATAGAATAATATTTGTGCATCCATACCAGAGCGTGGAAGGAAGAGACGGAGAAGATGCCTAGTCGGCCCATGGCCAGCTTGGTGGGCCGGGAGGCAAATGCCAGCAGACGTTTAGGGTTGGGAAGCTCGCCGCCCTGCAGGCTGGATAAATAGCAGCGAAAGCGGAACAGATCCATATGAAACTGCTCCAGGTTCTGTTCCCACAGGAAGATCTAAGAGAGCATGAAAGAGCAGAAAGATACACATGATCAATAAAAAAAAACAATACAGCTACATGCAACACAGATTTGAAACTGCTTTAGGCTTTGCTCAGACAGCATAATCGAATATTTACAACACAGAACATAAGATCAATAAGCCTGAAGAGTAAAACATATTTTCTACTGTACAGGTTTACTAATGTATAAGGTCAGGTAATATGCCAATAATATCCCATCGCTTGTGTTTTTATTTTATACAATTCAAATCCTGACACACACACACACACACACACACACACACATGCACACACACACATATATAATAAGTTTAAGACGTCGTATAATATTAAAATGCTCAGTTAAATAAAAAAATTAAATGCTATCTGGAACACTGTAACTGACAAAAATAAGAGGGATGTGAAGATAATTATGTATTTTTATATATTACGTTTCTCTTCACATATATTAATGAATAAAGACAAGAGTTAGCAGATAAGGAAACAGAGCAGACAAGGGCCTTGTTTCAAGGGCCCAACAGTGAACCTACAACCTTTCAGTTCGTAGACTTGCATCTAAATCACTGAACCAGAACCCCACTAATAGTGTGCGTAGTATTATTATTGCTAATACTTCTTTCTTTGTTGGTGCCCTAGAGCATTGTTAGTCAGCACATCTCATCCATCCTGTCTATTTGTAGACCATGGAAGAGTGTACACCTCCACCTCCGGAACATCTACATCAAAGACCTGTACATACTTTACTCCTCACGGACCTTCAGGCATACCTGCTGCATACAAATATCTCCTACACACAAACAAAAAAAAACCTTGCAAACATTGAAAGATCCTGTTGGCAAAGCACTGTCAAATTCACCCCCACCACACACCAGCGTTTACACTGAGCTTCTCGAAAGCTTCACAAATATAACCATCTATTAGCCACAAAGAAAGAACACCTTCACATTTTTACGAACACCAAAACAACAATTAAAAGACCTACACTGAGTCATAGGGAAGGATTACATTAAAGTACGCTACTAAATAGGGGATTGGACAGAAAGATAACCCTCATTCATACAATAACAGAAACAAAAAGTTAGGTTGACAACTCAATTAACTAGTAAATATTCATGGATCACCAAGCTAGTAATCACAACTATAGTACAGTTACAGATTCAGGATACTCCCTGGGGCGGTAAGGCCTACGTCTTCCAGCTGAGTGCAAACGGCACACCATTTTCTGAATAACCATATCGAAGCCAACAAGTCTCAGTGGAATGTTACATAAAGGCAAACCAGAAATCTTACTACAAGAAACAAGGAAGAACAACAGGAAATGTACACAGCAAAACCTTTAAACATGCCTCTATAATAACTTTAAACGTGGCACTTTTCAGAAAATAAAACAGAATAACATACCTGTTCTACGATTGCCTTCTTTTTTTTATTGTCGGTTACAGCTGAAAGCTGCATGTCCCCCATCTTCTTCATCTTCTCGTCCATGTCGATCTTCTGCTCCAGCTTCTTTATCTCAGCACGCAGAAAGCGCACAGTGTCCTCGCGGTGGTGCTGCCGGGCAACCGCCGTGGCACAGGCCGAATGAATGGCTGTGATCCAGTTCTCCAGCTCCGTCTGCCCAGACGTCTGGCCACAGACACAACAGGGATCAAACCGTGTTTAAACAGTAAGCTTGAATTTTGGGCTTTTTATGTCCGGTGTTTGGCTTTGATCGTTTTTATGGTTTTAGAAAACTAGAGGGCTGAGATAATTTCCTGAAAATCACAACCATGTGCCTAAAATGTCAAGTCGGTCCACATAAAATGGCTACTCATTTTAAATGCAATATGGCATTAACAGGTGGATGTGCTCTGCATTTGGTACATTTTATGCAAGCTGTAGGTCAAAAGAAAGGCCTTTGAGTCAAATTGTCAGTATGACACATGTTGACTAGGGGTGGAAATCACAAGGCACCTCGCAATACAATATTATCACAATATGTTGCCCACGATAATCTACAATATCACATAATGTAATGTAATAATATCATAATTCAATACATCATGATATCTGTGTAACTGATAAAATACTCCTAAAAGGGCAAACAGCAGGAATTATTCATTCACAATCCCAGTATGAAACAATACACAACATTAACACACATACACTGACTGCAGCTTGCCCATTTCTGTGTGTGTTGTCGCCCCAATTAAATATATCTAACAGACAGTAAGCAGGAACAGTTGTGGGTTAAAAAGTCTAAAGGCAGACAACAACTTTGCATGACTAAAATCTTTTCAAATTGTGTAAATTAAGCTTATAGTAAAAAAAAGAAAAAAAAAAGAAAAAAAACATTTAATACGAAAATTAAACAACAATTTTATTTTATTTTACAAATTAATACTCATTTTAGTGTTTAACAAGAACAGTCAAACTGTTTTGTGCAAACTTGGGAACATTTCATTGTTTAAACAATTGAAAAAGACGACCTGGACATGTTTCAATTCATCCTTAAATACACATGTTCTACTTGAGGATCACCAACTAATCAGCATGCTTAGAAGTGAGTGAACACAAACGTCACATTTCTCCCCACAAATTTCTACTATTCATCAGCATCACCATTAGCCCCAAGTGGAGTCAAAGTATTGACTCTGGCAAGTCATTAATTCAAGTCACTAATTGGGAGTCCTTTTTGAGCATCTGCATGTTAACATACCACAACAGGAAGTGATATGTAATCGTATAGATATTTGGCTTCGCTCCTAATGTTGCAGTAATGTCAAAAAAATGTGTCGTGGCTAGAGTGTTATAGAAGATTTTGCATATAAAGCAACTATAATAATAAAAATACATTTAAGCACATCATCCATGCATACACCAGCATGTTAACGACTGGCATTTAGTTTAATGCCTAACAGGGACCAGATAGCTAAAGGTCTCTTCTGACCAAATGAAATTTGGAAGTTTTAGAAGTTATACTAAATCCAGTGGAATCAGTGTACACTTACCTGGAAGAAAAATGCATCTCCAAGTGAGTTACTAAGGCAGAAGACAAAGTCTTTCTTAGGGTGTTCAGGAACAGCCTGTACGATGCTGTTTTCAGCCCACACTGCATGCTTTGGAATGCTGTTGTGATCGATTCCTGAGCGTCCATCGGTCTCATAGAGGAACAGAGTACATCCTACACAGAGTGATACATATAAAAGCTGGTTAAGTAACTTTATAGTAAGCTGTTGTTAGCAACATATAACAATAAAATATACTGGTAGGACAGTATCCTTCCTAGTTCAAAAATGAGTCTTCACCACCATTACTAGTACAGGTACGCACCATTTAATGTCCACATTATCTTCTGTGAAAGAGGACACCAGACATATAATCACACAGTATAGACTGTTACAACAACAATCTCATTTTTTAATGGTAAATAAAACAGCAACAGCAGATCTGTGACCTACCTTTAATCTACTCATACACACCAGAGACAATCAACTCCATCACTCCAAAGAAGTCTGAGAATAATTACAGACATCACTTCTCAGGGGACTCTGGGCACAATCTCAAGGCACTGGTGTCTAAACCTCTTCACACAAGCCACTACGCCAAATGATTATACAGTATACATAGTACCACAGTCATACCCACTATCCTTACAGCCACTGAGTACTGATCCTGACCTGCTGTGCAATGACGTCTGAATAAATTGCTGAAATGAGCAATTCCTGGATACTTAAATTGAACTCCTAATAATCTATCTACTGAGTCACATGGCAGCATTAACAGCTTCAGTAAACACATAATAGTGTGCAGAACACTTACTGTACTCCCGCTAGAAACAGGTCCCAATCCAGGATTACCTAAAACTCGAATTACCCTATTTTATTTAAGAATTATTTAATTAATAATTATATTTTATTTGCTAATTTATGTACTAGCAGCATACTATAGTGCAGTGCGTTATCCATTTTTCAGTCCAGCTCACCACACAAGCCAATCAACACTGCGCTCCATGAGCAGAGGCAGAAGTTCAAAAGCAGAAGTCAATTCTTTTCATCATTCACTTGAAGTAGTGTTACGAGATGTGGTGGTGTTTTTAATTGAACCCAAGTATGCGGGATAAGCATATCCCACGTCATATAATAAGAATGGGGAAATAATATAAAACAACTGAAAAGGGATGAAGAGCGGAGCGTAAGGCTTCTAACATAAAGAAACCGAAAGGATAAAGGGGCGTCCCAACGCAACGCAAGACAAAGGGGGAGTGTGAGCTCTAAAACGAAGAAGCCAGACCAGGGAGTGTCCTATTCAGAACATGCACACGGATGGAGTGAGGCTAGGTAGGCCCCGACGACCGAAGAGCACGAGCTCTGACCGTGCGAGGAGCGCACGAGTATGGGACGAGGAAAACCCTCAAAGTGCCCCTAATGAACGAAATACCTCGGGGGTTACCCGCCCATACCAGTCCATTGGCCCTAATAAGCCCCCGGACTTAACCACTAACTCTAGGGAACGTGGTAGGGTGCAAGGGCGCCGGTGGTCAGAGACGCGAACCAAACGGAGATGGAATCCCGTTGGAATAATGATGACCTGGCCCCGAACAGCGGGATCTGGACATAATTAAGTTAGTGGATATAAGGCCGTCCCACAGATGGCTCTGTAATGGCGACTGGTGAGGACGGCCGAACGCACTGGGGGAAGGTAGGAACCCTAACAGTTGACAAATAAGGGCTCAACAGTGAAAGCTATGTCCTGGAAACTTATTACACAACCATCCATTTTGCAATCCAGAGCCTTACCAACTAAACCCCTGTGTCCTACAAGGGGAGAGACAAGTGCTGTGACTGACACAAATTAAAAACTGTAACATTTGTGCCATTAAATAAAAGAATATGAACATTATTTGCACTTCTTATTTTTTCACTGAATCAGTATTATTTCTTATATTTACCAGTTCTTCGGTATATCCACAACAGGAACCATTCTAGACCAGTTCTTCATTTCAGCACTCTCAATTCTCTCTATACCTTTTAAATCACCAACTAAGGCTGCAATAAAAGGCAACTTTTCTGTGAATGTATTGCAAGCACCACATTTGGGAGCTATGGACAGCCTTGCTGCAATTAATTCCCCATAAGAATGTAACATGTTAAACTCAGTAGATAATTAAGATCAATTGAGGTTGGAAGCAGAATGTAGCACAGAGTAAGAAAATCTGGTTATTTAATCACTTCAGAAAAGACTGTCGCAAAGCTTCAGGGCTCATGAGCTCAGCTTCAAATGAAAATATTTAAACTTGGCATTTTTCAGATTACTTTTAGAGTACAGCATGCTATACAGACGGGGCTCTTTGAACATGAGGCGTTATAAGCATTTATACTAACAGTTCCATTTTTACATTTACCAGACAGCCCTATCCACTGTAACTTACAACCAATGTCTTTTTACAATTCAATCAACTGCGGTATAAGGGCCTTGCTTAAGGCCTCAGCAGTGGCAGCTTGTCAGAGATTTGAACCCTGGACTTTCTTGTTCATGGCACCATCACAATCCCATTAGCACTAGCACTACATCCAATTTTTAGCCATTTAGCTAATTTAATTTATATAATCTCAAACAGTATTTATATAAATGACTGTATTAGTAAGTGTACCTACTTAGTCAGTCTCCATTCAAAATAATTGATTGCAAATGAAATTTACTTCCACCTGCCCAATGAAACTGCTTTTTTAACAGCTGCCTGTAATACAGGTGCTTTGTGATTCAGGCTGTGCTCCAAATCAGTGGTCTTTCTCAAGACTTCCAGAGAAAAGTAATATTATTGCTACAGCATACTGTTACGATCAGTGGTGGTGTTTTTGATCGGACCCAGAATGCGGGATAAATATATCCCCACGCCGTATAATAAGAA
>JAVSBV010044645.1:0-11132 GCA_033117975.1 Parotocinclus spilosoma
GACGTAGTTACCATTAAAGAGATTATATCCTCCAAATCAGTCCGGTTCTTTCTTCTGAATAGACACAGTTTCTTGCACAGACGTTCTTATACTAATAACAACCCCATGCTGATGGGCCAGTAGATTGAGTATTTCTTAATTGGTAAATCCGATACGAAAGTACAACTTGATCAAATCCTCAACGTCCCTCATTTTAACAGGAGTATAACAATGCGACTATCCTGGTTGTATTCTCGTAAGATTTCGACTATATTCTCGTAAGATTCCGACTTTATTCTCGTAATCTACTGTTTTTTTTTTGTTAAGGAGTGGCCCTAAAACGCCGTCGTACTTTTTTTTTTTTTTTTTTATAAAAGAGTAAAACCCATTTTATTTTTATTACACATTTTTAGTATGTCATGTTCACTCGTGGTCATGCACTGACGTATTATAGAGTTGTTACAGACTTTGCGTTCTTTAACACTTTTTTTTGGAAGGAGTGTATTTGTGGGCGGGGCCAGAGTGGTTAATTTTACGTGAGAGTAAAGTACAAAGAGTGCTGTTGTCTAATGCCATCCTATTTTCTGTCACAATCTTTCTCACCAGTTCTCGCGAGGTTAGTGACATTTCAGTTTGGACAGGCACAGGAATGTTTTTAAAAATTACTATAATATGGGAAATTTACGGGAAAATACTAATATGGGAGGACGTGGGACAGAGGAGTAAATTACGGTAGTTTCCCGGGCCAAAACGGGAGACCTGAGAGGTATGATGTGTGTGTGTGTGTGTGTGTGTATACGTATATATTATTGTAACTTAACAGCTGTTTTTTTCTCTCTTTCCGCCAACAGCATAATTCAACTAGTGTACATTTAACAAAGTGAAAGTCTCAGGAGAAACAAGGCTATTAAGTTTATGCTGAGACTTTCATTTTGTTCAGTGTACATCTAGTTTTCATTTTCAAGATGAGGAACACATCAAGTACAGATAACTTGTAAGTAAATTAAAGTTTCATTTCACAGTGGTTAGTTACATTATTACAGGTGCACAAAATTATGATTCGGATTGATAGGGTAAATTTGCTTTAAAAAGATCTGCTGTGTATGTCTGAAACATCCTAAATGTTTTAGTCAGCTAAAATGTAATTTAATTGTGGCAGTAATACTTGTGCTATGGTAAATACATTTATTCTATGATGGTCAAATATGTAAAAAATACACAGAACAATTAGGGGTATTGAATTATGGGAGATATATTTAAACATAAGTGGTCACACTAATGCACAACCCATAAGCATGCTTGCACACATGCCTACTAGGGCGGACATACACACACACACACACACACACACACACACACACACACACACACCCTTTTAAATTATATTATTGTGCAATTATTTAAAATAAATAATAGTCATAAAAAATGACTCACCATTTATAATTCAGAGATTTGGGAATTGGAGTCATATTAAATGAAGATTTGAATGTTGCTAATTTTGCAGTTGCTAATTTTGTTACATTTTATAGGTGTTACCAAGTTAAAGCAGAATTACTTGCAGCCTGCACAAAAGGTAATGAAGAAATAAATGCATCTCTATGTATTATACATTCTGTCCTCTAACATTGTTTATATATATATATATATATATATATATATATATATAACATAATAAACATAATGTTAGTGGACAGAATGTCAGACCACATAATAAAATGATTGTTTCATAATTATGCCAGTGATGTTAAACAAATCACGAGTTACACCTTGAATGGAAATATATTTGTAGAATTTTGTATAGTTTATATAAAGCTGTATTTTACTTAAATCCTCATTAGGTTATTCATGCCAGCACATCCTATTTCTGCTTGTTTATTTTTTATTGATCTTGTGTTTTTAGATACATGTGTGGACCTTTCTACAGTTTCCAATGTTGTAAGAAGTTACACTGGTACTTTAATTCCCCTTGTCAAACCAAAGAGTTACTGCATCAGGGTGTGTGGGCAGGATGGCACAGTCTATGATGGGAATGACGAACAGCTCGAAGCCTGGAAAGACTTTTACCTGCCAGAGAGAATGGAGATGGAAGTGATTGGTGCAATTGATGATTTTCCGTGTGAAGCGTTTGGCCTGCAGTTAGTCATCTTGTTGTCTGAGGATGGAAAAATCTACGCCTACGAAGATGAAGTTCTGCACCTTGTGGCCAGAAGTTTAGGGGAGCTGGTAGAAGTTGGTCTGACCTTTCCTGGTATAAAATCCTATAACCAGGGGGAATGTTTTGAAGACTGTGTAAGTTTGATGTTATTCCAGAACATATTTGATGGCCTGTAGTGTCATTATCATTTTTATTTTAAATCTTCGATGTGTTTTTCTCAGTCTGAAGAAGAATACAGTAAATTGATGGACTCCAATGAAATTAAGAAAATAAAAGAGGCACACAGCAAGTTCCGTGAGTCCTTGGAGATTGAACTGTTGGAGTCTCTAATGGCATTGCCAAATAGTCAACTACAGGTACTATTTTAATGAATAGGACAATGAAGTAGGAATTTAAAATGAGTCTGTTGATGACTTTGTGGTATATTACATTTGTATGGTAAGATTGTTTTTCACTGTATTGTTTTTTTTAGGGAGGTGGGGTAAAAGACTTGGAACAGCACACTGGGAATGCAGATGCCAGAAAACAGGGTTTGGAAATTGTTCCTAGGAGCCCCATGCATATTCTTCCTTGGCATGTGCCAGTGCTTTGCCAAGGACTGTATAAATGATTTCCTGTATAAATGAATTAACCTTCTTTACAAGTTACTTGTTTTATGGCCTAAGACTGGTACTGTGATATGCATGTATATGTATTGAGCTAATTGTTTATATTTTGTATATTTTCAAACAGGTCAAAGAAATTGCTTAAATTACCATGCTATGGTTTTCTAGTGACACTGACAGTCAATAGGTGATTAGCAATATCTGCAATATCTAGTTGCAGTAAACAGTTTTAAGAACTAATTAGGGAGGAACTATCTGCCAAAGAGGCTCTCCCTGCCAGGTTTTTTTTTGTTTGCATTTGTACTGCAAGTAAGAATGCTGTGTGAAGCTGAAATGACATGTAATTGCTCACACAACTCAGAATTGTATCAGTCAGATATAGACTCAGTAAAGCCTGGACTTCCTTGATGGCCCAGTTGTCTGTATCTGGGTAAAGCTTGCTAGCTAGCCAGGTGGTATAACGTACACCACAGCCTAGTCTATTGTCATCTGGGAATAGTTGATCACTTTAAAGAACAGAACACAGAAAGCAAGTGAGATGCTAAAGAAGCCACATTATGAATGCAGAAACTCTTGAGACAGGTGCAGATCAATGATTAACCCACTCAATTTGTGGTATATCTTACCAGAAAAAAGCGCACGTCATTTTTGTTTAAGCTTTGCTTTTAAGATGTTGCAGCTTGCGCAATATTAACTGTTTACAGTGAGCAAAACATTTCTTTTCATTTGTGTAATTTTGGGGGGGGGCAAAGTAACCCTATATCAATCAAAGCCTTCGTTATATATAATCTAATACATTTGACTGGTGTTTAGCATGCTTTTCTTCTGCCAGAATATTATACTAAAAATAGTAATATCATTGTATTATTATTTTTATTATTATTACATTGACTGAACGACAAACTAGTGCGCTATAGAAAACTCATTTTTAATGAGTTGGGTGTTGGTTTCTGCTGCATGTATTTCTTTATGTAAAAGTTTAATCAAATGTAAGTAATGCTTCTGTAATTCACTTAACCTGTAATTAAGTAATTTAGTAACCTGCAACAAGTGTTTGTCTTGTAAACAGAAAGGTTTAAAAAAAAAAAAAAAAATTCACTTTAACAATTGCACTTTAAGGCAGGATAGTGCCTAAAATGAACTCAGTTATTGGCGTGTACGTTTGCTTTTGGAATGTTTAAACAGTATGTGCTTCTTTTATTTTCTTTATTAATATTGGTATTTGTGTAATCATATTAAACCTTGTTATACAAAGAAAATAAATTAAAGCTATTCGAAGACTTGTACTTTTTTTAAGTAACATATGCGAAACAATAATTAATTCTTTACTGGCCTTCCCAGTTGCTGGATGTGAATATAGTAGAACCCTTTTGGATGGAAAGCAAGATTCAAGCCCTGAGGGTGCACCAGGATCTACAGTGTTCATCTTCATGTCAGCACGGCTCTCAATCTGAAAGGAATGTATCCAGCACTTCTTCCAAGCTATGGTGAATTAACATCTAATGCCCAGCATTACTATAGTGTTATAATAAAGTACTCCTTTGTGTGTGTGTGTGTGTGTATGTGTGTGTATACCACGCCCTAGAACTTCCCAAAAGCAAGTTGCAACTTCCTATTTTTTCTGAACACGTTCTGTATAATACTTTACAATAAGAACTGTTTACCAAACACATTCTAGCAACCTCTATAATTCCTTAAAGTGACCAAATTACTATATAGTAGAACTGTGAAATAATTTATGGTCAGTTCATAGTCCACCATGTTTACATCTGTACTATGAAACTCGACTGTAGAACCATAAAGTGGCCAAATTACCATCAAAAATTAATTGTACAAGTGTGAACTTTATGTTCAAACTGTAAGTTCACATTAAAACTGTCAAGCAATTTACAGTTTAAATATGAAATCTCACAGTATATTCTTTCCTGGGTACAGTCCTTCGTGGGAAACGAAACTTTAAAACCAAAGGGTGTGTCCTGTCATGAGTGTGTGATGCTGACACCGTCATGCATTTACTTATTCAACAATGCCGACTAAAAAACAGTGGTCAAGTTTTACAGTGAAGATGCTAAAGTGTTTAAATAAACCATCATTATACTTTGATACTGTATCATAGTAATATCAAAGTGCTTCAGCTATTGATTTATTTGAAACTTTTTTCAATACATTAGTAAATTACCTTGACCAAGAGGTGAGTAAAACAAGAATATAACTAACAAATTAAACGAAACGTGTGCCACTGTCTCATGTTTGGTCCTGGTTGGCATATGTTGCATAATTATTGAAAAGTTGCATATGTGATCTTTTAAAATATGGAATTAGCTTTTGTCATGAGTCTAGACCTTTGACTGGTTACTTTATTTCATCGTTTATGCTCACTATTTCTGTGTCCTTCAGGAATGACAAAACACTTGAAAATAATCGAGTGAGTCGGAAAAGCAGTTACTTGTTAATCCACTACACACTGATGTTGACAGTAAAGACACGAGAACTCAGTGTGTACATGGATAAGGTAGGTACATTTGTACTTCCTTATTGTTTTGTTTTACATTGCTGCTAAGATGTGCACAAGTTAATGAATGAATAGATACTAATATAGGACTGTTTATGATCATTCGTCATTATGTGTTAGGAACATAAATGGAAAGTTATTAGAGTAATACTTTTGCAGTTGTGCTGGTTATTTTTTTAGTTATTATTATAGAGATATGCATGTATTGATAAAACAATGAGTTTAGAATCATGCGAGTAAATTCGCGAGAAAAATGCAAGGACATCTGTCAGTTAATTTAAAGGGCAAGTTGTTTTGCCAAGGAATGGTTAAACAAATAATAAAGGTAATGTTTTCCAGTGGTGAAGTAAAAGTCCTAACTTTATTTCAATATAAATGTTATGGAATGACCTGAAGTGAGCAACTAATGTAAGGAAATCTGAGAATCACTGAGTTGCTTTTCTGTATAAAGAAGTGGGCTAAATTTCATCCACCAAATTATTTAAAACACGTTCCAATATATATTTTACAGATGGAGGCACTCTGTTGCACTGAAGAGAGAATATCTGAGGAAATTAAAATTCCCAAAGTCACTCCGACGTCCAGACGTTAAAAATGAGCAATATTACACATTAGAGTCAACAGTAATATATTGTGTATTTTCCTCAGATTCTGATTCTCGGAAATATTTAGGGTCATCTCTATCCTGTAGAAAGTGAAATGGGAATTATGATTGGCATCTCATGTCTAAAACCATGGCACGATTATGTAGCTTATGCAGTCATGTCTTTTACTCCAGAACAGTATCACATTCCCGCAGACAGTGAAATGTCAAGCATATATGCGGGACTGGAAGAGAAATGTTTATGAAGAAAGACGGCCATGTTTGAACTGTAAGGATTTGTTTAACCTACAAGATGCAGACCAAGATAAAACCCACCACCCTTATGGTAACTGTGCTGAAACACAACTGGGATTAAGAAAACTACTGCCTAATAACCACCCAATAGAATACAGTGATTAACAATCATACAAAGGAAAACTTAGAGAAATTAACTAACGCATACTTGATGAAACACCTAGATGACTGTGGAGTTGAAATGAATCTCGGCATTGGTAAATACCAATCGCAATCCAAGTATCTAATTTAATTGTGAAGTGAGTGAAGATATATATGTTTTTAATGTCACATATGATAACATTTTAATACACATTTGTCTGTCGAAATGTAAATGTATATTTCTCTTATATTAAAAACAAAATGTTAACTAAACCAAGCAAACACATTGTTTTTTGTTGGCTTTATATGATTTTCAACAGAATTAAAGCATTTGTTGTAACCGTATGCCTTTTTGAATGCAGATATTGTGGCTTGTAAATTCTCTCTGCCAACTGATGAGTCATACCTGTGTTACAATAAGTTCTGACTCACATTAGTCATTTTTTTCCATGACACCAGTAGCCTTACTATCAATTAACGCTAGTATGCCTGTTTCTAAGCTAACATGTTTCTGCTTGTTTTGTTGAACTGATTGATTCCACAGTCAACAACCTGTGTTTTACGCTGAAAAGACTGTGGCATACATTTTAGAAGATATTTTATTAATACACCAAAACATTATAATAAACAATGCATATAATATTTTTATTTCTATATTTCTTTTTACATATGTATTATTGTCTATGGTGGACAATAGTGATACTATCAGTGAAACTATATTTTTTGCATGAATTGATTCATCTGTATATTGGTTTTGATAGGATGCATCAGGCTAAGATTTGGGTAGGGTAGGTAGTTCTGACTGCTACAGTGCATTTAAACATTTTACACTAAGGAACAGTATCCACACAAAGTTTTAAATCACTAAAAAAAAATGTACAGCCATGTAAAATAAAAAAAAAATAAAACTGTTCTATTTCATGTATTGTGACTTTTGTTCAGTGTTTTTTGAATGTGAATATATGTAATTGCACTGTAATTTGTTTTCATAATTAGTTCGATTTCTCTTTAAGAAACTTTTAAAATTGTTCTATGCCTTAAATTGTTCTAAAGTGGTCTAGGAATCCTAGTGGTCTAGGAATCTGATTTTGTAGAATTCGTATCATTTGAGAAAATACAACCACAGCGGCGCCTTTTGAAAAGAAAAAAGACAAAACCAGTATCCTCTAGGAAAACGAAACTTAAAAGCTGCGTAAAGGCGTGGTGTATAATAAAGGGGAAGTAGTGCTACACTCTGTGATCTAGCAACAGATTCGTTCTATGGTTCCTAAAGATAGTAAAGGTTTTTCGGGATTGTTGAGCTATGGCTCAGGTAAGTGTCATGTTATAACATAAATGTTATATACGTGTATTGTCTAAAATAATTGTAATCTAAAAATCGAATCCTTTTTTTTCTTCTCTGCAACGGCAGAACAATGCTATCACACGAAGGATGTAAGTATAAAAAGGACAAAAAAGTGATCTTTGTCACATGGATTGTAAAGTGCTTTTTTTTTACCTACTGTGTATTGTAGTGTTTTTTGTTTTTGGAAAATATGCAACACAGGTCCAAATCAGAAAAGTTTGGATAGTACATATACTTGATTGCAGTCAGTATGAACCCAGGATATTTGATGTAATGTTGATTTGATATTTTACTTGCTAATTAAAAAACTGGGGACAGGTAAAAACTAAAAGAAGTAAAAACAAAATATATGATGTGATTTCAAACAGGCGATGTCAACAAGTGATTATAATCATGATTTGGATTTTGATGAGGAAAAGTGGACAGAGGATCTCCAGTGGTCAACAAATGTGTAGGAAAATTATTGAAGTGTTTAAAGACAATGGTCCTCAAAGAAACACTCGAAGGAATTTTCCATATTTCAGTCGTTTCCAAAAGTTTCTACTTTGACATGTATTGTCTTGATGATCAATGAATGGACATCCCTGGAAATGGCGTCTTTATGAAAGTAATGTTGCTGTAAAATGTAGATTTATGCATTAATGCTGCCATCACAGAACTGAAAATAAACAACCCCATATCATGACAGTCTACCTTTTAGACTCTTAGCTGATAATAATGTGGATGGTCCTTTTTATCTTTAGTCTGAAAGATGTCCATTAAAAAACCTGTAATACTGGTTAATACTGGTACATTAATGCACAAAAGTACATTGAGGTTTAAGAGCAACATTCATTCTCGATAATCTCGCCATTTTTGCTCATCAAAGACTTTCCATACGCTCCTGTATGCTGCTTTTGTAGCAGATCATGATTACTATCATCTTTTGACCTGTTTTGAGTCACATCATTTTTGTATTAATGTATTACTAGCTGTAATTTGTTCTGTCCTAACTTTAATGCATTGTGTTACAGTCCTGAAATGCAGGATAGTATTTTAATTTCTAAAATTAAGGTGACCAGACAAAACATGAAATAATTTAATTTCAGGTTTATACTTTCACAGTGTAATAAATGTAAAAGTAAATGTAAATTTGTTTTATTTGTATTTGCCAAAAGTTTTCTGATTTGGGGCTGCATATAATCTGAATATTGCTGTGAATTCACCAAGTTCTTGATTTAAAATTATTATTTAGTATTTTACAGTTATTGTCTATCATCCTAAATCACTGTGCTTTCTTCCTCAGGAGTCATATAAAACACTTTTGATTTAGCTTTTGTCATAAGTTTGACTGGTTAATTTATTTCATTGTTTGTGCTTGCTATTTTTGTGCTCTTAAGGAAGCGCCCACTGAATTATGACAAAACACTTGAAAATAATCGAGAGAGTCTGAAAACCTGCAGTTACTTGTTAATCCACTACACACTGATGTTGACAGCAAAGACACAAGAACTCATGGTGTACATGGATGAGGTAGGTACATTTGTACGTACATTTTTTTTGGTAGACACAGCAGAATTCATGGTAAAATTTACCACAGCAAGTCTTTCAGGTCTCGAGCTCCTAAACAGGCCCAGACTATCACACTACCACCACCATATTTTACTGTTGCTATAATGTTCCTTTTCTAAAATGCTCTATTACTTCTATGGCAGATGTAATGGGAAATACACCTTCCAAATATATTTTATATATATATTGTTTATTTGTTTGCTTTTTGCTGTTGTTTTAAATGAAATGCATTATGCAAAACACTGAGTTTCAACATAAAATCCATATCCCATCAAAGAGGAGCTTCTTCTTCTTCTGGGGAAATTAAAATTCCCAAACCAACTTCGATGTCCAGGCAATAAAAATGAGCAATATTACACATTAGAGTCAACGGTGATATGTTGTGATATGGGTGGTGTTAAATAATGGCTAAAACACCACTGCAGTTCAGCAACCAGCTATAAGGTGTCTGTCAGACTGGTCAGTCAAGGTAATCTTTTAACCTTAAGAAACATTTTTTTTTCGGGGTGGCAGTTGGCAACTCACATCTCCAAGGTGCCCAGATTAATCTTGGCTTTGGACTCGTCTATGTGGGGTCGAGTCTGTATGTCACTCCTTTGGTCAAGTGGGTCTACTCTGGTTTGATCCCATATGCTAACCTATGTGTTAAGTTAATTGGTGGTTCCAAAATGTCATGAGTTAGTGTGATAATGTGTTTGAGTGTGTGATAGATTGGCGGCCTGTCTAGGTTTGTTCCTGCCATCTGCTAAGCAGCCTTCCCGCAACCCTGACCAGTATTAAGCGGATAAGAAAATGATTGATTGAATATTATTGAAAAAAAAAATTATATTCAGTACTTTACCCATGGATGTGCAGTATGCCTAGCAGTTCAATATATGACAAGCTGGCTCTGCACTCAAATAAATAAAGTGGCCCAACCGCAAATGTGTTGCAGAAATCACACCCAAAATTTGTTTGTATTGACGTAATACAATTAGGTTTGTTCAGTAAACTCTTACTCTCACTGTCAATATTTTCTATGTACTTTGGTAAATAAAGGTTTGAGATCATTTAAAAAAACTTATTTTTTTTTTTTTTTTTTAACTTTTTACTGTATTTTTCTTAATGTTCCAACTTGGGGTTTGTACATTGTTTGTATATATAGAAATGTTGTCTAATAAAGCATCTGTATGTTTTAGGCAAATAAATCAAATATTTCAAGACATGCTCATTAACTTTAATATGTTGTACATTTTAATATGTTGTACATGTGTTTGTCGCAGATTCTCCACAGCATTTTTTTCTTTGGGTACATTTTTAAAGACAAGCTGACACCTGATGACTTCTTGACACCTGCAGTTTATCAGGCAGTTCAACAAAGGTTTCCTATGCCATTTCAGAAGTACAATACTCACTTGCCAAAGCGCTCTCCATTCTCTATTCTGCTTAATATGGTGAGTAAGAATTTTAATCTTCAAGACATGCACTAATTCCAGTACACTTTAAGTAGTTTTACAATCTTAAGGATTCTCTCTGTAGTGTCAGTTAATGATTTCAGGCTTAATTCAGTTTAAAAAGGTTGAGTTCTGCATCAGAAAATGCATTCTCTAAGCTCTAAGCATTTTCACACTTCAAATATATTTTTTTTCAGATGGAGGCACTCTATTGCACTGAAGAGAGAATTAAAGAGGAGCTTCTTAATCTTCTGGGGAAATTAAAATTCCCAAACCCACTTCGACGTCCAGGCAATAAAAATGAGCAATATTACACATTAGAGTCAACAGTGATATGTTGTGTATATTCCTCAGATTCTGATTATCAGAAACATTTTGGGGCTTCTCTATCCTGTAGAAAAAAAGATGCAAAGAAAATTATGATTGGCATCTCATGTCTAAAAACATGGCACGATTATGTAGCTCATGCAGTCATGTCTTTTACTCCAGATCGTCATGGTAACAGTATCACATTCCCTCAGACAGTGAAATGTCAAGCATATATGCGGGACTGGAAGAGAAATGTTTATGAAG
>JAVSBV010044655.1:0-11131 GCA_033117975.1 Parotocinclus spilosoma
TTTTTTTTTCATGTATAAGGAATAGCAGGAAGACGTCGCTGCTCCACAATGCCAGCTCGACATTATGAGCTCGTGACACCTGGTGTGTATAAGACAGAAATATCTACAGGAAATCCCTTCTCGTATTTCTATAACAAACATCGTTTTTAACATTTTTATTATTCAGTTATATTTTTTCTAACGTGTTTAAGTTCAGAATGTTTATGAAAACAGACCAGAATGAAATGAAGCCGACCAGAATAAATAATGTGCTCACAGAAATTAGGGGATATTTCAAAATGAATACGGAGGGATTTAAAGAAAAAGTTGTTTGATTATATAAATGAGATTTAAACTCTTTTATAGTGATTTGAGTATTAAGTGATTTAATCATGAGGATGAATTCAACAGGAGCAGGTCAAACTGGACCAGGGTGCCCCCATATTGTGTTCAGTATGGTGTATGGTCACCCAAAAGTGTCAAAATAGTCAGCCAGTGATGGGGCGGGGACAGGATCAGATTATCTCCAGCAGTTCTTGTGAATTTTTTTCATATTTATTTTGAAATATAAACCCATTTTTGTGAGCAGTTTATCTCAGGTTCATACGGACTGTTATAAAATAAAAGTATAAGGAAATAGATATTTGTATATGAGACCTGTTATATTTTATTTATTATCTTTGCGTGGAGGAACTGTAACCTCAGTAATCTCTGTTCCTCCAGCCACACTTCCTGTTAATAATGAAACATATCAGTGAAACAGAATCCCACAGTATCGTCTGTTAAAAGAGAATAAAGAATCATCACCAACGGCCTTCTGGGTAAATCCTCAGACCAACGAGGAGGAGAAACAGGAGGAGGAGGAGGAGGAGGAGGAGAAGGAGAAACAGGAGGAGGAGGGGGAGGAGGAGGAGGAGGAGAAACAGGAGGAACAGGAGGAGGAGAAACAGGAGGAGGAGAAGGAGAAGGAGAAACAGGAGGAGGAGAAACAGGAGGAGGAGGAAAAACAGGAGGAGAAGGAGAAGGAGAAACAGGAGGAGGAGGAGGAATAGAAACAGCAGGAGGAGGAGGAGGAGGAAAGGAGGAACAGGAAGAGGAGGAGAAACAGGAGAAACAGGAGGAGAAGGAGGAGCTCCCCTGTATAAAAAATTGGTGTATTAATATTATTATTATTATTATTATTATTATTATTATTATTATTATATAATATATATATATATGTATATATATATAATATTAATTATTTAAATGATGATGATAATAATAATAATAATTATAATAACAATTAAATATTTATTATATATATATATATATAATTTCAGTTTTACATGCATTACTTTTTTTCTTCCCTTGTTCTTTCCTTTTTTTTTCTTTTCTCTGTTTGTAATTTTTTTATGTTTAATGTTTAATTTTACTCCTCAATCTTTCTTTCTTTTTTTCTTTTTTCATTGTTTCTGTCTGTACTTATTCGTTTCTCTTTCATTTCTTTGTTAATTTTATTATTTGTTGATTTTCTTTATTAAATTCTTTCCTTCCTTCTTTCTATCTTTTAGTTCTTTCATGGATGTTTTCTTTTGTTTATTTATTTTCCACCTCCATATTTGCTTCTTTCATTTCCTTCTTTCCTTCCTTCTATTTTCTTTTTTGCGTTTTCTTTCTTTTCTTTCTCTCTTTTTTCTTCTTTCTTGCTTTCTTTTCTTTCTTTCTTATTTCTTTCTTCCTTCCATTTGCTTTCTTTTTTTTCTTTCTCTCTTGTTTTCTTCTTTCTTTCTTTCTTTCATTTGTTGTCTTTCTTTTTTTTTGCTTTCTTTTTTTCTCATTTTTTGTTTTCTTTCTTTTCTTTTTTTGTTCTTTCTTTCTTTGTTTCTTTCATTTGCGTTCTTTTTTTTCTTTCTTGCGTTCTTTCTTTCTTTCTTTCTTGCTTTCTTTTTTCTTTCTTTCTTTTTTGCATTATCGTTCTTTTATTTTTTTCTCTCTGTTTTTTTCTTTCTTTTTTCTTTCTTTCATTTGCGTTCTTTTTTTTTCTTTCTCGCGTTCTTTCTTTCTTTTCTTTCTTTCTTTCTTTCTTTCTTTCTTGCTTTCTTTTTTCTTTCTTTCTTTTTTTGCGTTTTCTTTCTTTTATTTCTTTCTCTCTGTTTTTTTCTTTCTTTTTTCTTTCTTTCTTTCTTTTCTTTTTTTTCTTTTTTCTTTCTTTCTTTTTTGCATTTTCTTTCTATTCTTTCTTTCTCTCTTTTTTTCTTTTTTAGTGTTACTTTTCCAAACCAAACCTAATTTCGGCGTTGTGTAATCCATAAGATCGTGGGTTTTTTTGCCAGCTATTCAGCGACCTTGTCCGTACCTTCTTTGAGTGTTCTAAATGTGTTTTTTTTTTAATGCATATACGCTAATAAAGAAGAGATAAAGAACGTACTGTATGTGCTGGGAGCTTAGCTCTGTGTGATGTCGTCTCTCCCTCTGTTACACAATTGAATTTGGACTTGAAATGGGATTTGGGGAACGTCACCATGCACGAGTGAGCAGCTACAAAAGCTAAACGCACCAAAAGCCTAACCCGAGCGTCACAGGTCACACAGCCCTACAGGATAACGGCTAATCCATGGAGCGCGGCTCCTATTAGCTTTCGGAAACATTAATCCTGCCATTTAGGGGAACAGAGGGTCGTTGTCCTGCGCTTGTTCCATTTCCTAAAGACGTTTTAATAATCTGGACGATCCAGGTAAAGGATCGAGTCGGATCTAATCAGAGGATAAATGAGCAGTCTGTTCTCCTACTGGACGTGTTGGATGTGAAACAAATGATGTACGAACCTAAACTGAAGAGGGGTGATCTCTCTGCGCTCCCTCAGAACCACATGGGTAAGGGATTACTTTATCCAACCTTTATCAAGCTCTATAATACAGAGTTACATTCATAAATACCACTTATAACTTTACTGTACAAAAAACATCCAGAGCATTAACAAAGAGCAGCTAAAATTCATCAAAACAAACTAAAAAAAAATAAAATGAAAGAAGAAGAAGAAAAAGGAAATTAATTGGTAAATAAATGGAAAAAATCTAAAATTTGTTTTTTTTAAATCACCTTTTAATCAAAATTAATTTCTTAACCATATACAGATTTATTATTATGAATATTATTATTATTATTATTATTATTATTATTATACTGATAATTTATTATTATTGTTATCATTATTATTATTATAATGATAATTAATTACTATTAATATTATTATAATGATAATTTATTATTATTAATACTATTATTATTATTATTATTTTTATTGTGTTTATTATTATAATGATTATTAATTATTATTAATATTATTATAATTATAATTTATTATTATTATTATTACTATTATTATTATTATTATTATTATTATTATCATAATTATTGTTATTATTATTATTATTATTATTATTATTATTATTGTTGTTGTTTTTGTTTTTATAATAATAATAATAATAATGATAATAATAATTAATTATTATTATCATTATTATTGTTAATATTTATTCTATTATTTTTTAAAATAATAATAATGATAATTTATTATTATTATTGTTTATTATTATTATTATTATTATTATTATTATTATTAATATAATTCTTATAAATGTTTAAAATAATAATAATGATAATGAATTATTATTATTATTATTATTATTATTATTATTATTATTATTATTATCATTATCACAATATTATTATTATTATTATTATTATTATTGTCGTTGTTATTATTATTAATATTATTGTTTATTTTTTAAATAATAATAATGATGATAATTAATAATAATAATAATAATTATTATTATTATTATTATTAGTAGTAGTAGTAGTAGTAGTAGTATTTTTATTATTATTAATAAGTTAAAATGAAATAAAATAAAATGCATGATGTGAACAAATGTCTATTTAAAAAGTCTTTTAGCCGTGATTTTGTTTTTTTTTTAGAGTGAGAGAATGAAAGCTTCTTAATCGAGTCAGGAAAAAAAGGGGGTCACTTTAAGGGGTCGAGCGTCAGCATTACTGAAAATGTCACTGAAACGAGACGGACAGTTTCCATTCAGTAACACAGAGCAAACGCTGAGCCCCGGCGTCGCCTTCAAGTCAAATTTAATTGCCGAATTCCCTCAAGTAAATAAAGAGGTGACATTTCATGGCTTGTCCGGGTCCAGGATGCCGAATTCGCAGCTGGCCTGAAATGTCAAGGTGGAATAATTTGAGCTGATTTTCTCCTCTTTAAGTTTCCTTTTGACCCCTTTAAATCAGAAAGGTCACGGCGCTTTGGCTCCAGTTTGCCATGAATTAAGTGATCAAAAATAAACAGAGTTCAAACAGCCGAACGTTTATATTATCATTCAAATAATCAAAGTTAATGAATTAATAACCGATATTAATGTTTATAAACTGTAACCAATCAAATGTTTCAAACCCTGAGCTGGATCAGAACATCAGAAAAGTTCTTTTTTATACCAGTCTAACTTTCCTAACTTTTTTATCCCTTTTTTCTTTCTCTCTCTCTCTTTATTTCGTTCCTATTTCTTGGATTGTTTTTTTCTCCTTTTCATCTTTCCTGCTCTTTCTTTTCTACTTTCTTTACTTTCTTTTGCTTCTTCTCTTCTTTCTTTCCTTTCCCTCTTTTCATTCTTTACTTTTCTCTATATATTTCTTTTCTTTCTTTTTCTTCTTGTCTTCTTTCTTTACTTTCCTCTCTTTTCGTTCTCTACTTTTCTCAATATATTTCTTTTCTACTTTCTTCCCTCTCTTTTCATTCTTTGCTTTTCCTTTCTTCTTTTTTATTTCTTCAGTCTTTTCTTCTTTCCTTTCCCTCTTTTCTTTTTTTCTTTACTCTCTTACTTCTTATTGTTTCATTTTTTTACTTCATTGTCCCTTTCTTTTTCTTTCTGTCTTTCTTTCTTTCTTTCTTTCTTCTCTTTTTTCCTCACCTTTGATTTAGTTTCTTTTCCTTTCTTTCTTTCATTTCCTTTTGTTTTATTACTTTCTTTTTCTTTAACTTTCCATATTACTTTTTTTCCTTCCTTCCCATCATTCTGTCTTTAATACTTTAATGATTTTCCTCCTTTCTTTCTTTATTCAGTCTTTCTTTAATCTTTTGTAAATATTTCTTTCTTTTCCTTACTGCTTTTGTTTATTAGTTCTTTAGTTTCCTTACCCTTCATTATTATTTTATTATTATTATTCATTTATTTTCCTTATGGCTTTAGTTCTCTTACCTTTAAATATTTTCATTCTTTTTAAATTTTTTAAAATTTATTTTCCTTACTGTTTTAGTTCTCTTACCCTTCATTACTTTTTTTTTAGTCTTTTTTATTTCTTTCTTTCTTTCTCTTACAGCTTTAGTTCTCTTACCCTTCATTATTTCTTTTTTTTTCTTTCTTTCTTTTCCTTACGGCTTTAGTTCTCTTACCCTTTATTATTTTTTTTTTCAAATATTTTTAATTGTTTCTTTTTTTCCTTACCACTTTAGTTTCCTTACCTTTCATTATTTTTTTATTTTTTAAATTTTTTTAAAATTTCTTTTCCTTACTGTTTTAGTTCTCTTACCCTTCATTATTTCTTTTTTTATTTTTTTTTAATTTCTTTCTTTCTTTTTCTTACAGATTAAGTTCTCTTACCTTTTATTATTTCTTTTTTTAAATCTTTTTTATTGATTTATTTCTTTCTCTTACAGCTTTAGTTCTCTTACCCTTCATTATTTCTTTTTTTTAATCTTTTTTTATTTATTTCTTTCTTTTTCTTACAGCTTTAGTTCTCTTACCCTTCATTATTTCTTTTTTTTTAACTTTTTTTTTTCTTTCTTTCTTTTCCTTACGGCTTTAGTTCTCTTACCTTTCATTATTTATTTATTTTTAACTTTTTTTCCTTTCTTTCTTTTCCTTACGGCTTTAGTTCTCTTACCCTTCATTATTTCTTTTTTTATTTTTTAAAAATTTCTTTCTTTCTTTTTCTTACAGATTTAGTTCTCTTACCTTTTATTATTTCTTTTTTTAAATCTTTTTTGTTGATTTATTTCTTTCTCTTACAGCTTTAGTTCTCTTACCCTTCATTATTTCTTTTTTTAAATCTTTTTTTATTTATTTCTTTCTTTTTCTTACAGCTTTAGTTCTCTTACCCGTCATTATTTTTTTTTTTTTTTATCTTTTTTTATTTCTTTTTTTCTTTCTCTTACAGCTTTAGTTCTCTTACCCTTCATTATTTCTTTTTTTTTTTTTACTTTTTTTTTCTTTCTTTCTTTTCCTTACGGCTTTAGTTCTCTTACCTTTCATTATTTATTTTTTTAAAACTTTTTTTCCTTTCTTTCTTTTCCTTACGGCTTTAGTTCTCTTACCCTTCATTATTTCTTTTTTTTAAACTTTTTTTCCTTTCTTTCTTTTCCTTACGGCTTTAGTTCTTTTACCCTTTATTATTTCTTTTTCAAATATTTTTAATTGTTTCTTTTCCTTACCACTTTAGTTTCCTTACCTTTCATTACTTCTTTCTTTATTCTTTTTTTATTACTTATTTCTCTTCCTTTTTTCTTTAATCCTTTTAATTATTTATTTCGTTTCCTTTTACTGCTTTAGTTTCCTTCCAAACATAATTAATTATAACAAATCACTGACGTATTCTCTCTTTATCCAAACCATTTCGTTCTTAATCGATAGCGTCTTGGCTCTGTTTCTCAAATTCATTCTGTTTTAAAAGAAATTCCGCCCAACATTTGCTCACTTTAAAACCAAGAATCTTAAGGAAAAGATCTCTGAGAAAAAAATCTCTAATTAGGCATCAAACGGTGTTGTTTGGGACGGGCGACCCACAGTGGCACGGGGCTGGTGCTGCCGGTGTTTGGCCAGGTCAGTAGATTGAGTTCATTATTAAAGCAGTTCTTTATTTGAGGAAGCTGATGAGACAGAATAATGCAAATGAGTTAAGGAGCACTTTTAAAAGCAGCTAATTACTCTTAACGAGCTATTCAGCCAGCCCCCAATAACGAGAGCAATTAAAAGCACCGTAACGGCAGCGCTGGCTCAGCGTGGCACAGGTTCTGCTCTCCTAACCACAGAGGGGTGAGAGGGTCAAATCCCAGCAGCCCTGAAGAGACTAAATGAATCTAAATACATTAAATATGAATTCGAGCGACTCAGATTCACTACTTTCAAAGTTTACTTTAGAATAAAACAACTACTTTCTTCTCTTTTTATTCTTTCCTTTCCATTCCTTTTTGTTTTCCTTCCATTTCATTTTTTCTTTATTCTTTAGATTATTTATTTATTTTTATTTCCTTTTTTCCTTTACCACCCTACTTTTCTTACTTTTCATTCTTTTGTTCTTTAATCCTTTTTCTATTATTTATTTATTTATTTTCCTTTACCACTTTAGTTTCCTTAACTTCTTTTTTTACATTGTTTCATCATTTATTTCTTTTCTTTTATCGCTTTAGCATCCTTAACTTTCATTCTTTTGTTCTTTAATCTTTTTTTTATTTTTTTTTATTTTTTTTTGCGCTTTAGTTTCCTTAACTTTCTTTTTTTATTTTTTATTTTTATTTTTTTTACATTTTTTACTACTTATTTCTTTTCCTTTACCGCTTTAGTTTCCTTAACTTTCATAATTTTATTCTTTAATCCTTTTTCTATTATTTATTTATTTTCCTTTACCACTTTAGTTTCCTTAACTTCCATTGTTTTTTTACATTGTTTTATCATTTATTTCTTTTCTTTTACCACTTTAGTTTTTTTTTTACCTTTCATTTTTTTGTTCTTTAATCTTTCTTATTTTTTTCCTTTACCCCCTTAGTTTCCTTATTTTTCATTCTTTTGTTCTTAATTTGTTTTTAATTATTTGTTTATTTTGTTTTTTTTTTCGCTTTAGTTTCCTTACCTTTCATTATTTTGTTTTTTTAATATGTTTTATTATTTATTTATTTTCCTTTACCGCTTTTTTTTTTTTATTTACATTTTTTAATATTTATTTCTTTTCCTTCACCACTTTAGTTTTTTTTTACCTTTCATTCTTTTGTTCTTTAATCCTTTTAAAAAATATTTATTTCTTTTGTTTTTCCGCTTTAGTTTCCTTACCTTTCATTCTTTTTTTAGAAAAAAATATTTTAATTATTTATTTCTTTTGTTTTTGCGCTTTAGTTTCCTTAACTTTCTTTTTTTTTTTTTTTTAATTTTTTACTTCTTATTTCTTTTCCTTTACCGCTTTAGTTTCCTTAACTTCCATTCTTTTTTTACATGGTTTTATTATTTTATTTTTCTTTTACCACTTTGGGTTTTTTTTACCTTTCATTTTTTTGTTCTTTAATTTTTCTTATTTCTTTTTCCTTTACCACCTTAGTTTCCTTATTTTTCATTCTTTTGTTCTAATTTTTTTTTTAATTATTTATTTATTTATTTATTTTTCGCTTTAGTTTCCTTACCTTTCATTCTTTTGTTTTTTTAATATGTTTTATTATTTATTTCTTTTCCTTTACCGCTTTTTTTTTTTTTTTTACATATTCAATATTTATTTCTTTTCCTTCACCACTTTAGTTTTTTTTACCTTTCATTGTTTTGTTCTTTAATCCTTTTAAAAATTATTTATTTCTTTTGTTTTTCCGCTTTAGTTTCCTTACCTTTCATTCTTTAAAAAAATTATTTTTTTTAATTATTTATTTCTTTTTCTTTATCGCTTTAGCATCCTTAACTTTCATTCTTTGGTTCTTTAATCTTTTTTAAATTATTTATTTATTTAGTTTTTGTGCTTTAGTTTCCTTAACTTTCTTTTTTTTTTTTTTTTTTTTTTTTTTACATTTTTTACTACTTATTTCTTTTCCTTTACCGCTTTAGTTTCCTTAACTTTTATAATTTTATTCTTTAATCCTTTTTTTATTATTTATGTATTTATTTTCCTTTACCACTTTAGTTTTTTTTTACCTTTCATTCTTTTGTTCTTTAATCTTTTTAAAATTATTTATTTCTTTCCCTTTTCCGCTTTAGTTTCCTTACCTTTCATAAAAAATTTTTTTGTAAATTTTTTACTATTTCTTTCTTTCCCTTTACCACTTCAGTTTCCTTACCTTTCATTCTTTTGTTCTTTAATATGTTTATTAATTAATACTTTCCCTTTATCACTTAATTTTTTTTACCTTTCATTCTTTTGTTCTTTAATATGTTTATTAATTAATACTTTCCCTTTATCACTTAATTTTTTTTACATTTCATTCTTTTGTTCTTTAAAAATAACATATAAAACTAATGAAATATGTTTCATTATAAGCAAAGGAAAAGAGATGGATTTTTTTTATTTACCCCTATAAAAAAAGTATTTTTTTAAATTCAAAAGTATATTTACATTTACAGTATTTAGCAGACGATCTTATCCAGAGCGACTTACAACTCATAAAATCTTACAATCCAAACAATTGTGGGTTAAGGGTCTTGCTCAGGGACCTAACTTTGGCAGCTTGACAGAGGTGGGATTTGAACCCTAGACCCTAGAGTCCAGTACCTTAACCACTCGGCCACCACAGCTTCTTAAAAATTAAATGTTTAAGAAATGTATTTTTAAAGGTTTATTTTAAAGAGTAGGAAACAAAACGAATAGGAAACGTAAAACAGTGGCTTCATCCTTAATATGGTTCCTTAACTGCAGATTGCTTTTAGTTTTGTTTTGTGCTCTGTTTTTGTTTGGTTCGGCGTTAGTGAGCACGAGGTTAGAAGTTCAAACCCCAGCTTTGTCTTTCCCATGAAAGCAGCGAGAGTTTGAGGGTTCGTTCTGTACATTGTTTTTCTGTCTAAACTCCACAAAACCTAGAGGTTTTTTTTTTTGTTTTTTTTTAAGCTTTTCTGTGCTTTTCTCTTAAGAACATGCTTCAAAGCTGCCGGTTCTGTTTCTGAGGCTCAGTTTCTCCCTGGAGGTGGCGCGTAACTGCGAACACACAAAAAAAAAATAATAATACAAAAAAAAAAAAGTTATTATGGGAAGAAAGAAAAAAAAAAAACCCATCTCACCACTTTTATGTTTATTTTCACTAAAAAAAACAATAACTGTGCCGGGTGGAAGTGGGCCGAGTGGGATTTTACTGTTCTGAGACCTTATTAAAGGTTTAGTGGATCATCTCAAAGGGTTCCACAACTTCTCCACACGCCATTCACGCCAACACAACTGTCTAAAAGAAAAAACAAGACATTGGAACAATTACGTCTAGTTTAGATTTATTTGTAAGTCTGAGTTCCTGTGAGATTCTCATTTAGATCAAATTAAACATTTTACTAATAGTCCAGGACTCGAACCTTGGTCCGCAGGGCCTTTATTTGGAAGGATAATATCATTAGGAACATCCTGGGGAAACATTGTGCAAAAGTTTTGGCACCTCTAGAGACAAATACAGACACTGCTGTTATTTAGGGCGGGCGTTTATAGTTCTTTAAACACGGTCCTTTAACCAGGGGAACTTGATGTTTTGCATGAGATTGTACTATGGTATACTACACACACACGCACGCATGCACGCACGCACAGACACACACTACAGAACTACAAAATAAATTTGGAACTGAATGGAAAATGCAAATATTACAATTTGTTTGCCTTTTATTCTTATTTCTTTACAGACAGTATGAACCTGAAATATTTAATGATTTTTCTTCTGGATAAAATTTTATTTGTTAATAAACATAAATTCATGCATTTCCGCCCTCCAATACCCCCTAAATTCCACCCCCCATCCCACCCCCTCAATTGGGACGGGAAAATTTAGGGCTAGTAATGAAGCACCCAAAACAAAAAGTAAATAGTGATGTGATTTTAAACAGGTGATTATAATCATGAATAATCGTGATTTGGTCTAAAAGCAGCGTCCAGGAAAGGCAGAGTGTTTGAGGAGCATAGATGATCAAAGGAACTCCCTCCAGTTTATCACCGAATCTTAATAAACGATGTTCCTCATAGAAATATGGGAAGGGATTTGGATATTTCTGTCTCTACAGACCATAATAATCATTAAACGATTCAGAATCTGGAGGAATTTCAGTCCTGAAAAGCCTAAACTGAATAAGGGTGATCTCTCTGCGCTCCCTCAGAACCGTCGTTCATCAGTATCTGATAGGAGCACATGGGTAATGGATTACTTTATCCAACCTTTATCAAGCTCTAGATC